>PVLC010007407.1:0-63601 GCA_004027655.1 Graphiurus murinus | reverse complement strand
ACACCCTAAGGCACATGATGTACTTACACAATCATATCAAGGTCACTCACTGAAGTGAACCTGAGGGGGAGGGAGGGGGAGGGAATGGGGTGGGAATTGGGGAAGGGGTCAAATGAGAAGTGTGTGCAAATATGTTGTTAACAACTTGTACTTAACAAAGATGTATGCTATATTGCACGAATTACTACAATAAAAAATTAAAAAAATATATATTAATATATAGAAAATGGTTTAGACAATTTATAATATGAATGATTTATAGAGAATAAAAGAGTTAAGGAGTTCAGCTCATTATGTAATAATGTAAAATATGAGTTGTTTTGCTATTGCTTCATCATCAGGTTTGCAACAGGATTCATTTACTACCTATGACTAGTAGTTTGTTGGGAGACAAAGTATCTGTGATTTGTGTGAGTCAAGCACCCGTCAAAATTCTGTGTTCCTTTTAATATAACTATATGAAACAAGATTATGTCTATATCTCTCTTTTATGGTGTAGTGGTATGCTATCTGCCATGAAAAAATATCACATAGATTGTATTGTATCTTCAATAAAATACTACCATATAACTTTTGAATAAAAACCTACTTTAATATTCTATGTAGGAAGTACAAATAAGGTTCAAATAAAGTTATGTCCATACCAGTTTTTTACTACCAATCTCACTGACATGTATGGAGAAGAAGGTGAAGGATGAGGAGCATCTGTGAAGGAAAATACACCAACTAATGTGTGCAGGTATGTTTGTATCATATTAAATTTAATTATGATGTATAATTACATTGTATAAATAAAAGTATTAAACAAGAATAAAAGACAATGTGGGGGGAGATAAAGTTTGCAGAATAGTTTATGTAAATGAGTATTTTTTTCTAACACTTGGTTCTACCTTTTTTAAAATTTTCTTTGTATGTGTGTGGTCTGAGGGACTGAACCCAGGGCCATTCTGTCTCTAAGCTATACCCTCAGCTCTATTTTATTTTAAAATAGAGTCTTGCTAAGTTGCTGAGAGTTTCACTAAGTTGATGAGGCTGGCCTCAAATCTATGATCTTCCAGTCTCAGCCTCCCAACTACTACCCCTTCTCTTTTCAGTGTTACCTGTTTACTATTTGTAGAATGAAATTTCTCACCAAACTAAGTCCATCATGTTGTGTTGTCAAATTAGGATCTCTAAGTATTGATAATCTTGCCCTCTATTATCTGGGGTTTGGGGAGAATTAAAATCTTTCCATGAAAACAAATGTTTATTTTATATTTAGATAGGTATTTATGTATTCATGTGTATGTGTATATTCATCTTATTTATCTACAAATCTACCTATTTATATATTTAATGCATATTAGTAAAAGACAACTGAGAATAAAAGCATTTGTAGTTTTAAAACTTATGTGAATTGGTGTTTCTTGTGATAAGCGAGAACATACAATATGGAGATTGGTAAAGGGGCAAGAAGATGGGCTTATGATGGTCTTAGACCTGTGTTAGGATTTGGGGAGGGTCTACTGTAACTGCACTGGGTGCTTTAAAAAAATGTGGGCAATTCTTTAAATTGGCATCTTGTTTTTACCTGGAACACAAAAGGAGCACAGTGAAGAAGGTTGAGTAAGGAAATAGTCATCAAGGACATTAGTTGTAAAGGGGCTATGGTGGATCATTTTGTGGTTTATCTATGAATGTCTGTTTTTGTTTTATCTGTATTTATACATGATTATGAAATGGTCTCATTTTCATCCTTTTCCATCATTGTCATAGATTGTCTCTTCTAATAATGACATTCTGTGATTTTTTTTTTATGGTTAATATGAGAAGCTACAGTCCAGCTTAGAAGCTGTTAGGGAATCTTTTCTCTTTCTTTGCCTCTCTTTTATAATGTGTGTGTGTGTGTGTGTGTGTGTGTGTGTGTGTGTGTGTGTGTGTGTTATCATATTTAGGATCACCAATTGCGTTATTTTTATACCTTATTTGCATTCACATTTATGACTATATTGGCAACAAAGAACACTACTTGAAATGTGAGAGGAAATGAAAAAAGAGAGAAATTGGGATAATATGACTAACATCTAATAGTGTCAATAATTCTTAAGTGATATCTTCAATGTGAGCAACAACCAGGGGTATCCCATTTTGGAATATATAGAAGAAAGGTAGAACCAAGTTTTTACACTGAATGTGGCAATGCACATTTAATGTGTACATCAACTCTGTGAGGTAGGAATCATTATTTTCTGCATTTTACAGAAGGGAAAACACCACAGTAAGGATAATGATCTCCTCTAGGATTAATACTTAATAGTGAAGTCAGTTTCCTATCATAATTTGTGCTCAATTGCCAATAGTAAAGTGAAAGAAATTTTAATGATAAAAATTCTATTTAGATACAAAGTTCACTTTTAAATGTCAAAGTTATCAAGTGTTAGAAACGGGATTGCATCAATTAAAAATTTGCAAGCCAGGCACGGCGACTTACATATGTTATCCCAGTACTTGGGAGGCTGAAATAGGAGGATCACAGGTTTGAGGACAGCCATATCAAGCTAGTAATACTCTTAGCAACCTAGCAAGCCCCTGTTTCAAAATAACAACAACAAAACTTAATGAAAGGGCTAAGGGTGTACCTCAGAAATAGAATGCACCTGGGTTCAACCCTCAATGCCATGGGAAAAAAATCATCTGTAGATCAAAGAAAACAATTAAGATGTGAAGAAATCCTACAAAGGATTACTATATAGAATATATGAAGAACCCCAAAAGCCAAACAACAAAAACCCAATACAAACCAATCAATAAGTGGGTAATGTCTGTTTAGACATTTTTGAAAATAAGTAATACAAATCACCTACATATATATATATATATATATATATATATATATATATATATATAAAATTATATCTTTAGAAAACAGGGAAATGCAAATAAAAAATATTTCAAGATTTCATCTCCCTCCAGTTAGGCTGGCAATCATGAAGAATACAAATAATAGCCAGGTACAGTGGCACATGCTGGTAAACCCAGGAGGATTGCAGTCTCCCGGCTACTGCATGGTAAATTAGCTAGAACCTGTTTCAGAATTTTAAAAAAGTAAATAAAATGACTGGGGATATAGCTTGGTGGTAGAACATCCCTGGGTTCAATCCCCAATACCACACACACACACACACACACACACACACACACACACACACACACACACACACTACAAATAATAAATTCTGGCAAGGTCGTGGGGGAAAAGGAATACTTATATGTTGTTGGTGGGACTGCAAATTAGTGCAACCAATATGGAAATCAGTAATCAGTCTAAAGAAAAAGATAGGATGAAATCACCATAGGACCCAGTTATACCCCTCCTCAGTATTTATTCAAAGATCTAAAGTTAGAATACTATAATGGAACATGCATACCCATGTTTATAGCAACATGATTCATAATAGTCAGTTTGTGGAACCAGCCTAGGCATCAATCATGTATGGATAAAGAAAATGTGACTATACAAACACACACACACACACACACACACACACACACATAATGGAGTTTTACTCAGCTATAAAGAAGAAAAAAATTATGTCATTTGTTGGCAAACAGATGGAACTGGAGAACAACATGCTGAATGAATTAAGCCAGACACAGAGCCATGTGTTTTCTTTCATATGTGGATGGAAATGGAAGGGAAACCAGTACAGAAGGGGAATGGGTCAGGGTGAGTGAGGAGAGGTGGGAAAGGAGGCAATAGGGAATGAAATTGACCAATTATGTTACTGCATGTATTAATATATGAGTACCATATTTATAATTGTAATCACCAATAAGAGAGAAATGTCAATAAAAATACATGCAAAGCCAAAAAAAAAAAAAAAAAGGAAATAAATGAAGAACACATTGTTGACTCTTGATAGGATGTCTTGAATGTAGAATCAGAAAGTCTCTTCAGTTCTACAGTTTAAAGATAATCAATGTTTTATGGTTTCCTTAAAATTAAAATACTTAATGTTTCTACATATTTCCTATTTGACTATTTTAGAAAAATAATTATCACACTCAATTAAAATGACTATCAGAGATGTTCCTATGAAGTAAATTTGAGAGCACAAAATGCTTAATGTCACACAGTTAGAGGTCATTATTACTCCCTACCAGCTCATAAACCAGTTCTCTCTGATGAAATTTTATAACACAGTCTGCTTCTAGTTATGTAGAAATCTTATCTATTCACAATAAAAATCTTATTTTAATATTGTTGGCAAACACATTGAAGCAGAAAATGTGCAGTCTCTTTACTACCAATATCCAACATAAATGACCAACATTTAAAAGACTAGAATTGTATTAGACACTTTAGTTATTAAGTGACAAAAACAATCCAAGAAAGATGATAAAGATCTTCTTTATTTTTGACCAGCGACCTAATTTTTCTCATTTAAAATAATTTATTTCTATGTTATGTTTTATAAATTACAGATGACTCGTATTCATCAAAATAACCCTAATTGGCATGTATTAGGGATTCTGGCCAAAACAATTTTAAGATAACCAAATTCAGAGAAAACAAAGCTCTGGAATGCCCCTTTTCTACACCAATCACATATGAATACTTAAAATCAATTGAAAGCAAAAACTAAAGATGGCTTCAGAGAAAGTTCAAGTTCCCAGGGGTATAACTATAACTGGTTTATAAATGTATGAGAAGCCAAAAATTGCAGAGTTAATTTAAAGGTCCAATACATAAGAATGATTTTCCCAGAAACATTGGCCAATTCCAATTTCCACAGTGAAACTTGGAGGATTGTATATTCCTAGTGAGCATCTAAGTGATAATCAATTCTGGTATTCATAATAAGCATCAAAGTAGAATACTAGTCTTTGGTTGTTATGAAAATGCAAACTTTGACTTTGCTTTTTATTCTTTTCACCATCACTTTGTGTCTGTCTTTGGAGTCATCCCAAATATTTAAGAACATAAGCCAAATTTTCAATAGCTATACTTAAGCAAACATTTGGGGCAAAAGAAAAAAAAAGAGCTAGCAAAGTTACTGACCCAATGTCACATAATTAATTATTTGAACTATGAACTAGAAATTACTCCCTGATTTTCTGGTGAGTGGTGTTTCTACCATATACTGTACACACCATTGAATTTACAGGAAAAATAAGATAATAATTTACACAGTGTTTAAGTTGGGAAAGTAGATTCAGTGTAAGATAAAAGTATAAGTACTTTTCTGCGTTGGATACATTTTAGACCCAAGTGAAATAAAAATATAGAAATATAAACTAAATGTAATGAAGAGGACACTTGGATACATTTTAGACCCCACTGAAATAAAAATATAGAAATATAAACTAAATGCAATGAAAAGGACACTATCAGGGAATAGTGTATTCCTTAGTCTCATTTGCTCTGAATTTGGGCATCTCAATATGTTTCTGGAGGTTACAACCTAGATGGAACAGCATTAGTGGAGAACATGGAACAGAAGATGCTAGATTTCACAATGTAAAATCTAGGCAGTGTGGACTGGCCTATTATTGAAACATGGAAAATCCTTCGGAAATAATCAGGGCAGAAAAAATATAAAAATGTTATATTGAAAATAAAGGAAATTGTCGAAGTTCCTTACCTACCAATATTGTTTCCTCTGTCTTTCAGGTATTTACTTAAAGATATCCCACAATCAAATGAGCAATGGCTTTAATTTCAAAATAATTTGCCGGGGGACAGGGAGCCAAGACATCCATAGTGGGTTTTGTGCTTCAAAGTGCAGCCCTTCTTGTTCCAACATCTGAAGGTTGACACATCTGAGAACAGGCTCCAAGCCCTCTCGTGCTGTTATAGCTTTGATCTTAAATGTTTCCCCAAATCTGATGTGTTGAAGGATTGGTACTCAATGGAGCACATGGCCTTGGTTGGCAGCACCCCAACTAAGAAAATTCAAGTGATGATCAGTGACCACCAACCATCCTGGAAGCTGGGAGAGCATCCCTCAGTCCTGAAGAGGGAATCTGGGTGGCAGACCATAGCATAGCGCAAGCTGCAGATGGTTCAGGAAAATTCAGTGTGAAAGAGAAAGATTTTTAAAACAAAATGAAAGCTACCCTGTGATGAAAAGGTAATTTTTGGAAATCAAAAGAATTAAAAACATCTACAATTAGAGCAAGACAGAACTGTTATAGTTAAAAATAAGGTTACAATAATTATAAAGTTTAATTGAAAGTACAGAGCACAAGCAAATCTTATAGGAATGTAGAGGAATCAACTAAATATGAATCAACTAAAAGGAGTACAGAATGAGAGAACACAAAGAATGAAGGGAAATAGATTTCCTTCAGAGGAATGATACATTACACATTACAAGGGCTCTTGATGTAATCAACAGTCTCTTTAGGGTGGTTCAAGGATTGGGAAATTTGACACATTAAAAAAGACACAAAACTCTAGAATACTAAATGTATAGTATTATTAATAATGTAAACTTCTGATTGAAGTTTAGATTATACAGTCAATTTAGGACTAAGCACAGAAAGTTTGAAGTGTTAGAATGGAAAGTAAATATTTAAAATCTTGACAATATAAAAGTTAGAGCATAGCTAAGGGAAATAGGATGTATGCCTAGGGGTTGAGTATAAGTTGACGAGAGAATTAAGAAAGGAAAGTGAAATCAGTTATCATAAATAAGATGGTAATACTGGGTTTTGTACTTCAATTTTACCCTACTATACCTGGGTTGGCTTGTTTTTGTTTCATAGATGCAGGCAGAAGAACCAAGACTCCTGGATCAGAGAGGAAATACTGAATACTCACAACACAGCCAGACGTTTGAGCATCAGTTTGTGGTTTATTTTCCATTTCTCCCAAGCGCATTGTGGATGGACATTTTAGTCAGGCTTTTCCAGAGAGATAAAACCAATATGATATGCTGGATATATATGGAGAGGAATGGAAAGGGATTTGTAGGGAAATTGGCTCACTTGATTATAGAGGGTAAGTTCCATGATAGGCGTTCTGCAAACCTGGCTCAGTCCAAGTCCAAAGGCAGCAAACCCAAAGAAGTCAGTGGTGTCATCCTCCATTGCAGGCCAATGAGAGTGAGGGTAGATGCTGATAAAAGCTCCAGAATCCAACACTAGAGAACCTGCTGTCCTGACATCTGAGAGTAGGAGAAGAAGAGTGTCCTAGCCCTGGAAAGCAGAGGATGAAAATTCACCCCTCTCCTTCCTTTTGACCATCCTGATTTCTAGCTCATTGAATGATGCCCTCCAACCTGAGGGCGGATATTCACTCGGCAGTCCACCGACTCGCATGCCAGTCTCCTCTAGCAACACCCTCACAGGCACACCTCAGGCAGCCTGTCCTTCTCATAAACAACAAAACCACCTGGGTTTCCCTTTCAGAAGAAGAGGCACAAGCTCAATGTCTCTGGGAACACTGAGAGCAAATAATGCTTTACTAGTGATCTGAAAATCCCCAAAGCTCATCAAAATCACACTTAAATCACCCATTGCAATGGATCTATCAGGATGCTACGCACACTGTGGATTTGCATCATTAGCAAGGAATGCTTTCCCTGGTGAATCCATGTCTTTTTTACTATTTATTTTTGTAGTGCTAAGGATTGAACTCAATGGTGTTCTCCTTCTGAGCTATATTCTCAGCCCTGTTTTATTTGAAACAGGGTCTTACTAGACTTCTGATGCTATCCTCAAACCTGTGATCCTCTTGTCTCAGCCTCCCAAGTACTGGGATTTACAAGTGTGTACCACCATGCCCTGCTATTCCAAATCTTTTATAGCATACATTAAACAAGGGTTCTCCTTGACCTAGAGGGAGACACTACTTCATGCCTAAAGATTGCTCACTGCAAGTAAAGGGTAGCAGGCTTTTGCCTTCTTGGTCTACCCCACAGAGTGTGTAGCATAAGAAACACAGGGAAAGCTTCCCCACCAGCAAGTCAAGATACTAAAGCAAAAGCAATGGCAAGAAAAAGTATAAGCCTATCAGTTAAAGTTCAAAAGATAATTAATAGAACAATTAAAAATAATACACAACTCTAGAAACATTATGTAATGATTTCCAGTCTTTTGTGATTGCAAATTAATGAATGTGATCCAAAGTTAACAAATCCGAAAATAGCAACAAAAGCATATTATTTGGCGAAATCAAAATAGCTATCTGCAAAGACAAACCACACAAGAATATTTAAAAGATGATGTCAGATTAAGGCAGAAGATGTGGAGGAGAGGAGAGTAATTTTCATCCTGTTTTATTCTAAGCTTCTAAGGTGTATGTGTGGGGAAGGGAGGTGAGGGGAGGGCAGGAGTGTGGGACCTGATTTATGCTTTCTTTAAAAGTGACTATTGGAAATAATACTAGAAACATCATCTTCAATCAGTTATTGGGTACAATTATAACTGTCAACACCAAAGTGAATATGGAACATTTTTAAATTAACAGAATGAAATAGTTTAGGAAAGAGGCAAGTTTTATACTGTCATCTGAGACTCTACCTCCATGCAAATTATGAGACAATTAAAAAAATTAATTTAGAAAGCATTTCTTGAGTGTTATGTACCAGACAATGTTCTTGGTGACAGGAATACAGAATGAATCATTCTGATAAAATTCCCAGGTTAATAGAGAAAGAATGGCACATAAACCAATAATGACAATACATCATGTTAATTTCCACATTTGACATTTTGGTGGTTATTCACTTGAATTATAATTTAAACATCATTTTATAGTTTAAAGTTAAATATACAACCTCAAATAAAATTTTCTTCTGTACATGTGAAAGAGGTATAAAGTATTAGAATGCTAAATTTAACTCTAATACTTGTTATTAGGGGTATTAAGAAATTAGTTATATTACTTTGTAAAAATAAAAATGTGCTCATTTACAAGTATTTTCTTAACCTTAATTGTCTTCTTTCACTCTAGATAAATAGAAAGATCAATTATTACTCCTAAATGTGGCTTCGAATTAGATAAAATTAGAAATTTTCTTCATGACTACATAACTTTGCTGCTGGTATAAAGTCTCTTGTCTCTCATTTGTCTATAGTATGCACTGTTTGACTTCTTAGTTAATTTAAGGATTCTTTATATTTTTATTCAGCAAATAAAGAATATATCTAATTAAAAATTCCTGTTTGCATAAAAATATTTATGAAGACCTTTAAGCAAACATTGCCATATATAAGACATTTTTCAATGGCTAGAAATAGGGAGCTTGTTAACAAGTAACAACTTGAGAAAATTATATTACATGAGCAGAGCACTATTAGTATATGTTTACATACATAAATGCAGTAAAATTATTTCTGTTTAGTTCTTGTACATTAGAATTCTATCTTATTAAAGGAGAAGTTAGAGATAGTTTGGTGGCCCAATGATTTCTCTCCAGTTAATACTTTAAATCAATATAAGTACTAATATATTATTAGCTGAGATTTATGCCACCAATACAGTAAGAATTATGGACCACGGCATATTAAGTAAATATTAAGTAAAAAGGGTAGAATATAAAATTATTGTGGCCACTCAGCATGGTGGAACATGCCTGTTAACCTAGTACTGGAAAGGCTGAGACAGAAGAATTGCAGATTCAAAGGTCAGCCTCAGAAAATTAGAAAGGTTCTCAGCAATTAGCAAGACTCAGTTTCAAAACAAACAAGGGATGGGAGTGTAGCTTGGAGTAACACCCCTAGGTTCAATTCCCAGTACCACAGACACAATATTATTTTCCCATGTAAATAATATATTTGTACCTAAAACTAATACTTCTAGTACACAAAAGTGAAGGTGTATTGCACACCATCAGGAGTGATATTTTTATTCATATTTCTATAAATTTTCTGTAATTTTTTTTGTTGGTGGTGCATTGTAACCATACATTGTAAAAAAGTTCATGGTGATAGAGGCATACATGCAGGTAGTACACATTGAGCTCTCCCCCAGTTCCCACCTCATTCCTTCCCCCCTCCTCCTTCCCATGCTCAGCAGAGTGATTGGCTTTGATAAGTTTGTGTGTGTAGACATCATGCCCATTGAAGTGTTTCCCTCTTCAAGTCTTTCTCCTCCTTTCCATCTCTCTCAGGTAGGGCCCCTCCTTCACTCCACTAAGTTTTCTCCTTCTTTGTCTGGAGTCCCTCCTGTATCCCAGTTTCTTTCTAGCATACATATGAGAGAGAACATCCGACTTTTCACCGACTAATCTCACTTAGCATAATATTCTGCAGTTCCGCATTTCTTTGCAAATGACACAATTTTGTTCTTCTTTATGGGTGAGTAGAATTATATTGTATATAATTCTATGTATATATATATATAATATAATAATATATAATATTAGAATGCTAATATTAGAATGTTTTGTCTATATAATATATATAGAATTATATATAATATATATAGAATTCTATGTATATATAATATATAATTCTTTATATATACATATATATACATATATATACTGTAATTTTATAATCTATCTGTTGATAGACATCTTGGCTGGTTCCATAGTTTGGCAATTATGAATTGTTCAGCTATAAACACATATATGCATGAATTACTCTGGTAGTCTGGTTTCCATTCTTTTGGGTAGATACATAGGAGTGGTCTAGCTGGATCATATGGTAGGTTCATTCCCATTTTTCTGAGGATCCTCCACATTATTTTCCAAAGTGGTTGCACTAATTTGCAATCTTACCAACAGTATATCAGAGTTCCTCACCAGAATTATTTGTTTATGTTTTTAATGACTGTCATTCTAATTGGGGTTAGGTGAAATCTCAGAGTAGTTTTGATTTGCATCTTTCTGCTAATGATGTTGAACATTTTTTCATATATTTACTGGCCATTTGTATTCTTTTGTGAAGTGTCTATTTAGTTCACTTGACCATTTTTGATTGGGTTATTTTTATTTTTCTTTTTAATTTTTGGCGGTATGTTTCTTGAGTTCTTTGTATATTCTAAATATTAGTCCCTATCGGAGGAGTAGCTGGCAAAGATCTCTCATTTTGTTGGCTCTTTCTTGAGATTCTGGATAGTTTCCTTTGCTTCACAGAAGCTCTTCAGTTTAATGAAATCCCGCATATTAATCCTCTTTTTAACTTCTTGTGCTTTTGGGTCCTGTTGAAGATGTTTTGCCTGTGCTTATATGTTGGACTGCTGGTCCTATGCCTTGTTAAAGTAGCTGCAAAGGCTCTGTCCTATTTTCCAGGTCTTTGATCCATCTTGAGTTGACTCTTGCACAGGGTGAGAAAGTGGAATTTATTTCCATTTTTCTGTAGATGAATAACCACTTTTGCTAACACCATTTGTTGAAGAGGTTATCTTTTTCCAGTGCATGTTTTTGTCAAAAATCAATTGGCCAGCCTGGCATGGTGTTGCATGCTTGTAACCCCAGTACTTTGGAGGCTGAGAATGAAGAATCCAGGTTCACAGCCAGCCTCAGCCACTTAGTAAAACTCTCCGCAACTTAGTGAGACCCTGTTTCAAAATAAAGAATTAAAAACAGGATTGGGGGTATAGCTCAGAAGTAGAATGTCCCTGAGTTCAATTCCCAGTACTGAAAAAAAAAATCAATTGGCTATAGGTGTGTGGATTTTCTTCTGCATCTTTTATTCTGCTCCATTGGTCTGTGTGTCTGTTTTTGTGCCTATACCATAATGTTTTTATTACTATGAATCTGTAGTATAATTTGAAGTCAATTATTATGATATCTCCTGCATGGTTCTTATTGCTGAGAACTGTTTTGTCCATCCTCTGTCTTTCCAAATTAATTTATGGACTGATCTGTCTATATCTGTGAAGAATTACCATGGTATTTTAATAAGGATTGCATTGAATTTGCAGATCACTATTGTAAGGTTGGCCATTTTGATGATATTTATTTGGCCTATCCAAGAGCATGAACGACCCTTCTAAGATCTTCAATTTATTCCTTTAATGTTTTATAATTTTCATTGTAGAGCTATTTTTACCTTCATGGTTAAATTTTTCTTAAGTATTTTGTTGTTTTTGAGGCTATTGTTAGTGGAAATACTTTCTGGATTTCTTTTTTAGTGGATTTATGATGGACATAATGAAAACTTGATTTTTTTAGATTGATTTTGTATCCAGACATTTTGATGAATTTATTGATCAATTCTAAAAGTCTTTTGTTTGAGTTTATTTGATCTTCTAAGTATAAAATAATGTCATCTGCAAACAGATAGTTTCAGTTCCTCTTTTTCTATTTGTACTCCTTTGATTTCCTTCTCTTGCCTTATTATTCTAACCAGAATCTTAAGAACTGTATACATTTAAATAAACTCATTTTATTTATTTATTTTTAATTTTTTATTGGTCATTGTAATAATACATCTTTGTTGAGTACCAGCTGGGAAAGGCATACATGCACACATTTCTCATTTAACCTTTCCCCAATTCCCGCCCCACTCCCTTGCCCTTCCTCCTTCTCAAGGTCAGTTTAGTGATTGACTTTGATATGTTTGTGAATGTACATCCATGTGCATTAGGGTTTTTCCCTTCCCCTCATCACCTTCAGTTAAGTCACCTTCTTTGCTTATCTAAGGTTTCTCCTTCTTCATCTAGAGTCCTTCTTATGACCCCCTTTCTCCCTAGCTTCCGCATATTAGGGAGAGCATACAACTTTTTACTTTTTGTGACTGACTAATCTCAGGTAACATAATGTTTTCCAGTTCCATCCGTTTCCCTGCAAATGGCATGATATTGTTCTTCTTTATGACTGAGGAAAATTCCATTGTGTACATATTCCATAGTTTTATAATCCATTCATCTGTTGATAGACATCTTGGCTGGTTCCATAGTTTGGCAACTGTGAATTGTGCAGCTATAAATACAGATACACAAGCATCGGTCTGATAGTTTGGTTTCTATTATTTTGGGTAGATACCCAGGAGTGGTGATAGTGGGCATCCTTGTTTTCTTCCTAATTTTAAAGGGAATTCTCATAGTTTTTCTGCATTCAATATGATGTTGACTGTGGGTTTATTGCATGTTGCCTTTATGATACTGAGGTAAGTTCCTTCTATTTGGATTTTCTGCAGTGCTTTTTTTTCTTTTTCTTTTTTTTTTTAACATGAATAGATGTTGAAATTTGTTGAATGCTTTTTAAATGTCTATTGAAATGATTATATGATTTTTGTCTGTAG
This sequence comes from Graphiurus murinus, assembly GCA_004027655.1. Classification (NCBI taxonomy): domain Eukaryota; kingdom Metazoa; phylum Chordata; class Mammalia; order Rodentia; family Gliridae; genus Graphiurus; species Graphiurus murinus. The sequence goes on along the minus strand of PVLC010007407.1, from coordinate 50,419 downwards.
TTCGGTTTATGTGGTAAATTACATGAATTCTTTTTCATATGCTGAACCAATCTTGTATTCCTGGGATGAATCTAACTTGGCCAAGGTGTGTAATTTTCTTGATGTGGTTTTGAATGTATGTTGTTAGTATTTTGTTCAGAAATTTTATGTCTAAGTGCATTAGTGATATTGGTCAATAGTTTATTGGTTTTTTTGATAAGTCTTTATTTAGTTTTGGTACTAATAAGATATTGGCTTCATAAAATGTGTTTGTGAGAGTTCTCTCTCATTGTATTTCATGGAATAGAATGGCGTTTTATAAGTTTTGTAAAATTTGGCTGGGAAACCATCTGTACCTGGGCTTTTTCTTTGGATTTCCATGCTGTCTGTGATAACATAACCTTTTTAATCTCTTATTTTAGTAATTTGGGTTGATTCTTTTGTTTAGGTTGGCTAATGGTTTATCTATCTTATTTATTTTTCTGAGAAAACAGCTTTTGGCTTTGTTGTTTTTTTCTGTATTTTTGTTGTTGTTATTATTCTACTCTACTTCATTGATTTCTGCTCTGATTTTAATGATTTCCTGTCTTCTATTGGCTTTTGTATTAGACTGTTTCCTGCTTTTCAAGGATTTTGAGGTGTGTCATTAGGTTGTTTATTTGGTGAATTTCTGTTCTTCTTATGAGAATAGTCAGTGGTATAAAATTTCCTCTTAAAACTGCCTACAAAGTAGATTTTGATATGTTGTGTATCTGTTTTCTTTTGTTTCTAGAAATTTTCTTATTTATCCCTTTATTTCTTCTATGACCCAGTCCTCATTCATCAGTGTGGTATTCTGTCTCCATTTATTTATGAAGTTTCTCTGGGTCTTCTTACTGTTGGTTTCTAATATCACTCCATTATATTCTGAAAAGATGCAGGGAATTATGTCACATTTAAAAAATTTGCTAGTGTTTGCTTTGTGGTCCAGGATATGGTCTATATTGGAGAAAGTCCTGTGAACAGTTGGAAAGAATGCATATTCTGCTATAGTGTAATGGAATATTCTGTATATGTGTAGTAGGTCCTTTTGGTTTATTTTGTTTTTTAGGTCAGAGGTATATTTACTAATCTTTTGTCTAGTGATGGGAGGTGAGTGTTGAAGTCTCTCAGTATTATTGTATTGGGATCTTGTAAGACTTAATGTCACAAAGAGTTTTTTTGATAAAAGTGGTTGCACCTATGCTCAGAGAATAAATGTTAACTATTGTCATATCCTCTTGTTGGAATATTCCTTTTAGCAGTAAACAATGACCCACTTTGTTTCTTCTGATAAGTTTAGGCCTGAAGTCTATTTTGTCTAATATGGGAGTTGCTACTTCTACTTCTCTGTGTGTTCTATCAGCATGGATTGCCTTGTTCTAGCTACTTCACCTTTAATTTGTGATATCTTTACCTTAAGGTACATTTCTTGCAGACAACATATAGATGGATTATGATGTTTAATCCATTTTACCACTTATCTTTTAATTGGGAAGTTGAGGCCATTGATATTCAATGTAATTATTGAGTGATGATTTTTAATTCCTAACATTTTGAGTTGTAATTTCTGTTTGAGGTAGTGTTTGTTCTTTGTTTCATTGTTCATATGATGGAAATCATTCTTTCTCTGGTTCTGGCATTTATTTTTTATTTCTTCTTATAATTTATTTCTTTTAGCATTTTCTCTAGTGCTATTTTGGAAGACATTCAGCTTCTGTTTGTCATGGAAAATTTCTATTTCTCTATCATGTTGAAACACGTCTTTGCTAGGTCAAGTAATACCTGGAGCCAGCCCTCGTGGCAGCGGGGTTGGGGGTTCCTTGATTGGTGTGGAATGAGACGAGGTTGCAAGAATACGCTCACACCCAAATGCAGTGAAAAAGCGCGTCTGTTTTATTTTTCTGTCAGTAACAGATTTATACTATTTTTTATAGTGAGGCATATAGAACAGGAATTTTTACAGACTTGTTTTTCTAAAGGTTAATCACAACCAGTTAAGTTTACAACACATATACAAAATTTTTTTTTCCATTAGTTAAAATCTTTACAATTTTGCTTAGCCCCTCTAAGCAGTTTTCGTCTTATCTAGGTAGTTAGCAGATTTCAGGGAGATCAGGTAGTGGTGATTTAGATAGAAATGCAAAGCCCTGTTTCTAGACTAATGCTTGTTGTCTTGAGGCATTGCTAAGAGATCAGTATCTGTCAGGCTGCATGTTTCTAAGAAGTTTTTCTTTATAATTAATAAAAAAGCAAAAACCCAAAGCACTTATAATTTCCAGAATATAATAATGCAAAGTGGGAAATGCCACACGTTCCTATCTTTTGGAATGTTCTGCCTTGCAGGACTCCAGCAGACTAAGCCTTGCTCAAGATCCAGCTATTAAGGTGCCATCGCAGAGTAGTCTTGGCTGGAAGTTGTTTTCTTTCAGGATTTGGAATATGTCACTACAGGCTCTCCTGGTTTTCATTACTTGGTTTGAGAAGTCTAGAGTTATTCTTATTGTTTTGCCTCTAAATGTCACTCAATCATTTAATCTTATTGCATTTAAGATTTTCTCCTTGGCCTCTGTTAGTCATTTGATTATTATATGGCATGGTCCACCTTTAATCTGTGTAAAAGGATTCTACATATTTTCTGTATCTGTGTGTCAATCTCACTTTCTATGTTTGGGAAATTTTCTGATATTATTTCTCTAAAGAGATTTTTGATTCCTTTGGTTTCAGCTTTTAGACCCCCTGCCCCCAATTCTATGTCTATTATTCTTATGTTTGCTCTTTTTAAAGCTATCCCAATTCTCTTGGAATCTCACCCCCTGCTGTCAAATTAATTTTTTCTAAATTATATACTATGCATTCATTTTTGGAGTGGTCATTTTCTAAGAGCAGGATTCTGTATTCCATGTGATCTACTCTACTATTGATGGTTTGTAATGATGTTTTATTTCATTCATTGCATCCTCCACTTCCTTCAGAGTTTCTTTTTTATTCTGTTAAGGGTATTAGTTTCTTTGTTGATATGATTTTTCATTTCTTTCATGTTCTCCCTGAACTCTCTTTTGAAATCCTGAATCACTATTACTATTAAACTTCTGAATTCTCTTTTTGGTATTCTCTGCAACTCAGTTGGTATGTTCTATTGTTGTGGGATTGTGATGCCTTTTTTTCCCCTCACCATTTTCCTTTTTCATGTTTCTTAAATTTCTTAAGATTGTATCTGTGTTGCTTTTTCTAGATATCATCTATCTATCTATCAATCAATCAATCATCTATCTATGTATGTATCTATCTATCATCTATCTATCTCTGAGTATTTCCTATCAAACCTGTCTCCCTTTATAATATTCTATTCTGGAGGTATATAGTTCAGGATATGTCTTTTTTTTTTTTTTTTTTTTTTTTTGCGGTACTAGGGATTGAACTCAGGGGCATTCTACCTCCAAGCTACACCCCCAGCCCTATTTTTTATTCTTTATTTTGAAACCGAGTCTCACTAAGTTGCGGAGTGCCTCACTAGGTAGCTGAGGCTGGCTGCAAACCCGGATCCTCCGGTCTCAGCCTCCCGAATGCTGGGATTACAAGCGTGCACCACCACGCCCGGCAGGATATGTCTTAAAAGTGAATAGTCTCAGCCATATGGGTATTCATAGCTTTATGTTTAGTATTTATCATACTATAATGACATGTTTGAGGACTGTGTCCCATATTATCCCTCTGTTGTTTTGCTTGTAGATTGCTAGTACTGGGTTGTAATTACTCCAGGACTCTGCTCACAGTGACGGTGGTGTTGATAGGTCCCAGATGTTAAAGCTGGGGACCTGCCTGTCACCTTCCTAATGTAGAGTAGTCTCTGAAGTGTGGGCCTGTGCACTTTGTGTATTATGCGTTTTAAAATTTCTGTGTGGGGATTTTGGTTGGCTCCACCTGTTGACTGTGATTGGCTTGTCCTTAGTGTCTAGATGTCCATCCTGTTGGTTCACCAATTTGGCCCAGCCTCAGCAGTAGGGGTTTAGAGGAGTCAGCTGGTATATAGAAGGGCAAACTGTGAAGTAACCAATGGTGAAGGGTGAGTGAGGAGGAGCAGATAGAGTGAGGGATGCAAGAATAGAGTAAAATAGAAAGTAAAATAAAGGAGAGTAGGAGTTTAAGTAAGGTTAGGAAAAATATAATAAAAATAAAGAAAATGAAGAAAAATTCTAGTTAATAGTATAGAATATTTATATATAGTGATAAGAAATGGATAGAATACAAGGCAGGGGCAAACAGATACACTGGGAGTCAAGCAGACAAACAAAACAGAACACAGACAATCTTTCTCACATACATAAGAGGAAAGGAGAAGAAAAAGAAAGAAAAAGGGAAAAAGGGAGAATCTTAAAGAATTGTTTATCTGAGAATGAGTAAAATTTATTTGTTGAAGAAAAGCTGACTCATGCTGTGGCTTTGGATAGTTTCTTGCTGGATTTTTCTTGCTTCTAAGATGGAGGCATACTTTGAAGAGATGTGGATAGTGCTCCAAAGGCCTGGTTCAAGCCAGCTCCCCGGCCTGGAGGGTTTCCTACTTTTTTAAAGAGACAAAGTGGGGTGGAGGAGGAGTGAGAAACTGGCCTTGACTGTTGTCTGCTGGGAAGAGGCTCCTCTAGGCTGGGGTTTGGGAGTGTGGCCCAGAGTGCTCACCCAGTATTCACTGGGGTCTTAGGTTTAATCCCCAGCACCATAAAAAGAGGGGAAAGAATAAAAAGAAAAGGAAAGAGGGATGAAAGAGAGAAAAAACCCACAATTCTGCATTCTGCACGTGGTGGGTCAGAAGAGGCAGGAAGGGATGGGGTAGTGGGTTTGGTCATTTTTTTTTTTTTTTTGGTCTGGTGTAGCCTTGAGGCTGTACAATTCTGTGTCAGGTGCCCTTGCTTTCCATGGAATAAGTGTCCGGTTGCTAGATATGAGATTTTGAGGGGTTTCTAAGTTTTTCGCTGGTCTGGGGTGCAGACTGTTGTTCTCATGTCTCCACTTGCTCAGAGATTTGTTACTTCTTTTTCCTTTTTCAGCCCTGGTGTTTAAAAGCATCATTGTAGATATTGTTGAGTTTCTCTGTCTTGATTCCCACTTCTCATGAAGGTAGTCTGAGATGTGGGATGCTGTTCAACTTGGAGCTCCAGAGATGAGTTAAAGATAATTTCTTCTTAGGGTCTTACTCCATTGCCATCTTCCTCCAGTCCTCAAAATTTATGTAATATTTTCATATTTGTAAATAAAATGTGTTTGTTTGAGGATAGTATGCACCATGTAATATTTTTTCAGGGGAAATATTTTATGATCCTTGGTAGTATAGTGATGGAAAAAGTATACATTAGGAGATACCTTCCTTCTAATCAATGGAGAAGAGTGCATGTAGCAGAAATGTTTAGCTTTGTATACAGTCTTATGTTTTCTGGCTTAAATAATTAAAATTAAAAAATACTGAGTACATCAACTGGGCCTAGTGGTTCATATCTGTAATCCTAGTACTTGGTAAGCTAAGACAGGAGGTTTGATACTTCAAGGCCAGTCTCAGTAACTTGGTGAGATGCTCAGGTATGTACAAGATGCTGTTTCAAGAAAAAAAAAAAAAAGGCTGAGGTAGCCGGGTGTGGTTGTATATGCCTGTAATTCCAGCACTAGGGAGGCTGAGACAGGAGGATCACAGGTTTAAGGATAGCCTTAACATCTTACTGGGACCTTATTTCTAAACAAAAATGAAAATAGAGTTTGGGGATACTGAGGATGCAGAATACTCCTGTGTTCAATCCCCAGTAACCTCCCCCCCACATCACATACCCACAAAGGGTGTAGCTCAGAAGATCCCATCCCTGTACTAAAACAAAACAAATAAAAAATGAAGTATATCATACCCTACATAACTTTAGCCAGCCTCTGCTATAGCTCTCAATTATTGTCTCCTGTATATATTTATACACCTATGTAGTCTCCTCCCACATTGAATCAGAGGTGGCTGTAGTGATCAGTAGAACACATTGAATGTGACACTCTGTAACTTCTGAAACATAAAATGCCTTCCAGCTTCCTTGGTTTCTTGTATTACATGTACTGGGGAGAGAAGCCAGTACATATACCATGAAGATACTCAAGAAACCGCGTGGGAGACCCCAAGGGAATAGATGCTGAGGACCCAGCCAATGGCCAGCATCAACTTGCTGGCCGTGAGTGAACCCTCTTAGAAGCAACCACTGTCGTTTCACTCAGACCTTGGAAAACTGTAGTTCTAACAAATATCTGACTGAAACCTCATGAAAGACATTGAGCCAGCTCCCTCTCCTCCCCAAAGAGGAATTTATGATACACAGGGAGGATATATGAAAGATAATACTACTGTTGCTATAGGACAGAATATTTTAGGGCTATTTGTTATATACCAAAAGGTAACTATAACAAAATTCATGACCTTTGTGTTATTTAGAAGTTGGGAGGAGCTCTGTGTGCCTTTTAGATCCTCCTGAAATAAACTGCCATAGATGTGTCCAATAAAGGTCTTCTACAAGCATATGGGCATTGCTAGACATGGGTTGTTTGAGCTTGCCCTGGCAGGCTCACCATGGTCAATTCTTCTGTCACTGACCACCTGATGCTGCTGTGTATTCTTGAATTCCAGGGAAGCAAAGTCCAAATATTTAATTATAACAAAAAGGTGGCATGCAAACAGGAAAATATGAAAATTGAAAAATATGTGACCACAGTCATTGTATGTAATCAAGCCTTTAGATTTATTCAACACTGAAGTTAAAATTGATGTGTGAGCTGTTACTTCTGTATATTTCCTTTTACGTAGATTAAATAAGAAGCTTATGGTATCAATTGTTAAGATCAAATAAATTGGGTTTAATAATTTAGGGAGAGAAGAATGGATAGTCTTAGGAAATATATTTGAAAGACAGATGAGAATTAAAACTGTTCACATGATACACTCCTTGGAATATGTGTACTTTTTAAATAATTGCTGCAAAATTTTTATGGAAGATAAACAAATACTCTCTGGATTTAATCAGAATCAAAATCATAGACATGTCATTGAGAGTCTTGAAGTATGCAGTGGGATTTTTCGATACTTATTGACTATATAATGTTGGTAAAGTACCTTAAAGATGAATAGTGTTATATAAATAGTATTCTTATTATTTGAGACATTTAACATGAGTTCATGTATATTTATGTAACTGATAAGTCTTTTTTATTCCTTATGTACTGAATTTACAGCCATATATGTCTCTTGTGTTTTTTAAGCTCTGTCTTTTTAATTATAGTGTTTTAAAAACTGCACAAATATTCGTATGCTGTAACTCCACTATTAGATCATTATCATACCCTGGTCTAGAAGATGTATAAGCATTCTTTGAAATAAAATATGATACCAAATGTATTATCTTTTATTCATTTATAAGAATGATATAAGCATAAATAAACATTAAGTCATATTTAGATCTCTCACAAATAAAATTTATTTTTTCAAAGGAGAGAATATGTAAGAAAAAGGAAGGATGATTCAAGTATGCCAGCTAAATACAGTTTTTAGGCTTTTTCCTGCTTTGTCATTAGATTCAATTTTCAAATTTATGAGTCTGAAGAATAAGATGAAGTAAGCATTGGGGTTCTTTAATAATACTTGAGTTTAGGTTGTGTGTGTCCTTGTGTGTGTGGGCGTGTACTTGCACGCACATAGACGTGTGGGTACAAAGTATAGAACTTATTAAAATTGAGATGAAATGTAACCCAAGAGATAATTGAGGGGATCTGAATGAAAACTACATATTTGATTCAGAAATAAAGTGATTTAAAAGACATTTATTTTTCTGTGTGATACTGGTGGTGTGTTCATTTCCCAAGAAGCTACAGTTTTGAAGAGATACTGAAAAAATTATGCATATTTTTCAAGTGTGCAACTTGATGATTTGATATGAATTTCCATTGTAAAATAATCACCCAAATGAAGACAATTGGCATATTTTCTGCATCACAGTTTATTTTGCTAAGATCAAATCTCTGAGCAAATTTCAAGTTGATAATATGGTAAGAAGAATCAGTCATTGGAAATGGGACATTAGGCATCAGTTGGGAATCTTAGAGGATGGCTCTAAATTCCTTCCTTCCTTCCTTCCTTCCTTCCTTCCTTCCTTCCTTCCTTCCTTCCTTCCTTCCTTCCTTCCTTCCTTCCTTCCTTTTCCCTCTCCTCTCCTCTCCTCTCCTCTCCTCTCCTCTCCTCTCCTCTCCTCTCCTCTCTCTCTCTAATTGAACCCAGGGACATTCTATCTCCTAGCTATACCCTTAGCCTTTTCTACTTTTTATTTTGAAACATGGTCTCACTAAGTTTCCAAGGCTGGCCTTAAACCTATGAATCTCCTGTCTCAGCCTCCCAAGTACTGGGATTACTGGAGTGCACCATCACGCCCAACTATCAATCCTAGATCTGGCAGAAGGCTTTGTACAAACCACTTGAGTTGCCAGAGTAGAAGCCCAGTGAGACCAATTTTATTACTCATATATGGGCAGAAAGAATCAAGAGAATTCTAGTACCTACTTCCAAGAAATGCAGGAAAGCTGCAAAGAATGGGCAGAATCTCCTTTGCACAAGCACCACTTTGCATTGCAGCTATGTGACTCCCACAACTCACTGTTCTGTTTTATACTGTTAGGAGTGACTGAGATTGATAAGCTTACGTATTATAGGACATTTTACACTTGAAATAACTAAGGAAAAGCTTAAAGCCTAGTGTGGTGGCACACACTTGTAATCCCAGTACTTGGGAGGCTGAGTCAGGAGGATCTAGGTTTGAGGCTAGCCTCAGCTACTTAGTGAGGCTCTCTGCAACTTAGTGAGACCTTATTTCAAAATAAAGAATACAAACTAGGGCTGGTGGTGTAGCTTGGAGGTAGAATGCCCCTGGGTTCCATCCTTAGTACCGCAAAAAAAAAAAAAAAAAAAAAAGCAAGCTTAAGATATCCTGGACAGTTTTTATTCATCTTGCAGAATTTCATGTCTTCAGACAGGAACTTCTGATGATGACTTTTATGGATCAACTTCAACAGGGCTAATGATCTCCACATAGACTGTGAAACATTTTTGGGTGCATCTGTGCTATCTTCAGAAGAGATGAGCATTTGAATCAGTAAACTAAGTAAGTAAAATCTCCCTTACCAATGCAGGCGGGCATCATCCAATCCAGTGAGGGCCTGAAAAAAACCCAATGCAGAGGAAGGACAGTCTTCCTCTCTCTGGTGGAACCTAGACTCCTATTTATTCTTTCCCTTGGATATTGGCACTACTGGTTCTCAGACTTTTGGACTCAGACCAAAACTTACACCATCGGTTCTCACTTCTCAGTCCTTCAGTCATGAGCTAAGATGTATCACTGGCTTTCCTGTTTCTCCAGCTTGCAGACAACATATCATGAGACTTCGCAAAATTATGTGAGTGTAAGAAAACATTGTTCATTTCAAAGGATTCTAAGAAGTAGGAAAGAAAAAAGGTGGAGCTGAAAAAGTATTGAGAGATGTGAAAAATTCACCAAATTTGATACATTATGTAAATATGTGGAATTATGAAATAGAATGAGATACAAACATGATAAACTAAATAAATACACATTGTGACACACCACAGAAAAACTTCTAAAATCTAAATATAAAAAATATTTTTTTAATTTCTTTTTATTTATTTTTTATATTAATTGGTGCATTGTAATCACACATCTTTGTTAGGTACAAGCTGATAAAGGCATATATGCACACATTTCTCATTTAACCCCTGCCCCCATTCCCACCCCACTACTTCACCCTCCCTCCTTCTCAAGTTCAGTTTAGTGATTGACTTTAAAATATTTGTGAAAGTACATCATGTGCATTAGGGTGCCCCCACAACCCCGTCGATCTCCTTCAGTTAAGTCAACTTCTTTGCTTATCTAGGGTTTATCTTTTTTCATCTGGACTCCCTCTATGCCCCATCTTCTCCCTAGCATTGGCATATTAGGGAGAGCATATGCTTTTTTACTCTTTGTGACTGACTAATCTCACTTAACATAATTTTTTCCAGTTGCATCCATTTCCCTGCAAATAACATGATTTTGTTCTTCTTTATGGCTGAGTAAAATTCTATTGTGTACATATCCCATAGTTTTGTAATCCATTCATCTGTCGATGGACATCTTGGCTGTTTCCATAGTTTGGCAATTGTGGATTGTGCAGCTATAAACATAGATACACATACGTCGGCCTGAGAGTTTGGTTTCCATTCCTTTGGGTAGATACCCAAAAGTGGTATTGCTGGATCATATGGGAGGTTCATTCCCATACGTCTGAGGATCCTCCATACTGTTTTCCAAGGTGGTTGCACTAATCTGCAACCCCACCAACAATGTATTAGGGTTCCCACTTCTCCACACCCTCGCCAGCATTTGTTGTTGTTTGTTTTCTTGATGATTGCCATTCTGATTGGAGTTAGGTGAAATGTCAAGGTAGTTTTGATTTGCATCTCTCTGATTGCTAATGATGTTGAACATTTCCTCATACATTTATTGGCCATTTATATTTCTTCTTTTGTGAAGTGTCTATGTAGATCCTTTGCCCATTTTTTGATTGGGTTATTTGTTTTCTTAGCTGTTATTTTCTTGAGCTCTCTGTATATCCTAGATATTAGACTTCTATCAGAAGAGTAGCTGGCAAAATTTTTCTCCCACTCTGTGGGCTCTCTGTTGAGGTTCTTGATAGTTTCCTTTGCTGCACAGAAGCTCTTCAGTTTAATGCAATTCCATGTATTGATCTTCCTTTGAGTTGCTTGTGCTTTTGGGGTCTTGTTGAGAAAGTTTTCAGCTGTGCCTATGTGTTGTAATGTTGGGCCTATGCCCTCTTCAAGTAGCTGCAAGGTCTCTGGCCTGACTTCCAGGTCTTTGATCCACCTGAGTTGACTCTAATACAATGATTTGACTCTTGTGCAGGGTGAGAAAGTGGGGTTTATTTCCATTTTTCTGCATATGGATAACCAGTTTTGCCAACACCATTTGTTGGAGAGGCTATCTTTTTTCCAGTGTATATTTTTGGCTCCTTTGTCAAAAATCAATTCACTGTAAACACGTGGGTCAGTTTCTGAATCTTCTATTCTTCTCCATTGGTCTATGTGTCTGTTTTTGTGCCAATACCATGCTATTTTTATTACTGTGGCTTTGTAGTAGAGTTTGAAGTCAGGTATTGTGGTGCCTCCTGCATGGTTCTTGTTGCTAAGAACTACTTTGGCTATTCTGGTTTTTTTTTTGTTCCAAATGAATTTAAAGAGTGAATTTTCTCCGTCGGTGAAGAGTGACCTTCGTAATTTCATGGGTATTGCATTGAATCTGTAGATCACTTTTGGGAGGATGGTCATTTTGATGATATTTCTTCTGCCTATCCAAAAGCATGGAAGATCTTTCCATCTTCTAAGGTCTTCACCAATTTCTTTTTCAACTTTTGATAGTTTTCCTTATAGAGGTCTTTTACCTCTTTGGTTAGGTCTATCCCTAAGTATTTTATTTTGGGGGGCTATTGTGAGTGGAATTGTTTTCTAAATTTCTTTTTCAGTGGATTTATGGTTGGCATACAGGAAAATTTCTGATTTCTTAATATTGATTTTGTATCCAGATACTTTGTTGAATTTGATGATCAGTTCTATAAGTTTTTTGGTTGACGTTTTTGGGTCTTCTAAGTATAGTATCATGTCATCTGCAAAAAGGGATACCTTTAGTTTTTCTTTCCCTATTTTTACCCCCTTTGGTTTCCTTCTCTTGACTTATTGCTCTGGCTAGAGTCTCAAGTACTTAAAAGGGAAAAACAGTTTAAAGTGCAGAAGGAGTAAAATAGCAGTGTTGAATGCTTAAAAATGATCTGTCTACCTGGTATAATGAAAATATTATTGATCAATGAAAGGAAAAAGTCAAAATATACGGATGAAAAAATGCCATGAGAATTTGGTGTCAGCAGACCTATTCTGGAAGCATGGCGGAGGATGTTTCCTAGTAGAAAATAAATGAAAAATAAGTACTAGAATACCAGAAATATCAGAAGGAAAGAAGAACATGATAAGTAAAAATATAGATACATACAGTAGATATTTATTTTCTTAATTTTCTAAATAATTTTTGATAGCTCAATAAGAATAATACTACTATCACATATAATTCTAAATGCATGTTCAGGAAATATTTAAGGTAGTTATTAACAAGAAATTAGATGGATATGAAGGAAATACCAGATCACTTGAAACCAGTATATAATGATAAATTGTGTACCTATGTTAATCATCTCAACATCATTAAAATATACATGAAGTATATAATCGACAATGCTATACGAAAGTGAAATTTTAAAAGATGATAAAGCAATCAATAGGAGAGCAATAAACAATCAGAATTAAAAACCAGAAAGAACAAACAGAAAAAAATAAAACAGTACTTTTTACCTCAACAATTACATTAAATACAGATGCTTTTAGCATAGCAATTAAAAGATAGATTTGAAAAGTGAATTTTAAAACATGATTTAAATATATACTACCTAAAAATACTTTAAATATAATAAGTGGGCTGAAAGTAAAGGGAAGGGAAAGTAATATAATGCAAACATGAATCAAAAGAAGCCATGAGCCAAGCATGGTGGCGCATGCTTGTAATCCCAGCATTTGGGAGGCTGAGACTGGAGGATCTGGGTTTGAGGCCAGCCTCAGCTACATAGTGAGGCACTTCTCAACTTAGTGAGACCCTGTTTTAAAATAAAGAATAAAAAATAGGGCTGGGGGTATAGCTCAGAGGTAGAATGCCCCTGAGTTCAATCCCCAGTACCGCAAAAAAAAAAAAAAAAGAAGCCATGAAGAGCTAGTCTTGGTGGCACATGCCTATAATCATTGTACTTGGGAGGGTGAGGCAGGAGGAGTGCAGGTTTGAGGATAGCCTCATCAAATAGTAAGACCCTCAGGAACTTATCAAGACCCTATTTCAAACTAAAAAAATAGGGCTGAGCGTGTAACATAGAGGTAGAATACCTCTGGGTTTGACTTCTGGTATGAAAAAACCAAGCCAGGAAGAACTATATAAATATAAGGTAAAATTACTACAGACAGAGAAAGACATTGTAAATTTATAAAATGGTCAATTTAATAAGATGACATAGATTCGAATCTGAAGTCTGGGCATACCAAACAAGGAGGCTTAAAATATTTGAAATGAATGAATTAATAATTTAAAAATTCATAACCTTATAAGAATGTCTAGATGGTTTCAGTGATGAATTCTAACAATTATGCAAAGAAGAATCAACACTAACTTTATACAAATTACCTTCAAATTAGAAAAGAAATAAACACTTCCCAATTTGTTTTTGAGGCTAGTATTACCTTGATACTAAATCAAAGAAGGTGAGAGAGACAGAGGGAAGGAGGAAGGAGTGAGTGAGTGAGGGAGGGAGGGAGGGAGGGAGGGAGAGAGGGGAGAGAGAGAGAAAGAGAGAGGAAGACTGTAGATAAATAATCCTAATGATAATCCTATGAATATAGACCCCAAATTCTTAACAAAATATTACTGAATAAAATTCATTCAGCAATATATAAAAGATTACACACCTTTGCTAAGTAGGGTTTATTAGAGGTATGACTGGGTGGTTCAATATTAGAAAATCAACCAGTGTAATCTACCATGATTACAGGCTGAAAATGAAAGAAATGCATGCTGAGATCAACAGATGCAGAAAAAGCATTTGACAAAATTCAATATATGTTTATTTAAAGAATTGTCAGTAAAATTGAAATATTTTTTTGCAGTTTAATAAGAACACTTAGAGAAAAGATATAATCATTATAAAAATGATGAAATGCTGAACGTTTTCCACCAAAAGATCAAGAGCAGGGTGAGTTTAACCTCCCTCACCACTCTTATTCAGCACTGTTAGGTTTGAGTCAGAATACCTGACACACACTCAACACATGAGCATTTGGAGATGCTACAGATCCAAACCATAGCACACAAAGTACTGGACTATTTAGCCTGCACAGTAAGATATGAAAAGGAAATACACTGCATTCATGTTGGAAAGGAAGGAATAAGACTAATGAGATTGCAGGCAACAATATTGTCTGCATGGAGAAACCTGAGAAATGTGCGCAATCTCTCTTAAGAACTAACAAAGGAGTTCAGTACTCTCATAAGATACAAGGTAAACTTATAGAAATCAATTTTTCTATATACTATCAATGAAAATTGCACACTGAAATTAAAAATATAATACCATTTAGAATCACTTAGGAAGGAAATATTTAGGCATAGATCTAAGAAAACATGTATGGCTAGGGCTCCTATGCTGAAAACTATAAAATATTAATGAAAGAAAAAAATTCTAAATGAATGGAGAAGTGTATCTTGTTCTTAGACTGAAAAATCCAAATAGTGAAAATTAAAAATTGTACCCAAACAGATATGTATATTTAACCCAATTCTTACCAAAATCCCTACAATTCATTTTATGAATATATGCAAGATTATGCTAAAATTTGTATGGAAATACAAGGAAATTGAAACTATGAAACCAATTTTAGACAAGAATGAAATGGAAAGAATCAATTAACCTGATTTGGGGACTTAATGTAGCTACAGTAATCAAGACTGTGTGACACCGGCCAAGGGGTAGACACATAGATGAATGGAACAGGAGAGAGAACTCAGATGTAGACCCAGAGAAATTTGCCCACTTGACTTCTGACAAAGGTGCAAAACAAATCCAATGGCAAAAGGACTGTCTTTTCAATGACTGATGATGAGGCCATTGACCAAATTAGATTTATGCTAATGTTTGTTTTTTAACCTAAATCTCATAACATATACAAAAATTAACTTGAGATTGGTCAACTAAAATGGGCCCAGGTGGAGAGGCCAGGAGAAGTTATGTCAAGCTTACTTCTTCAGTTAAAGAAAACAGAATGTATGCTTATAAGAAATTAGACATCAACTAAAATATCACCCACCTGAAGAACTTACATAATGTGCTCACGAGTGATTAATGGCTAGACTGCTGGACCAAAGAGGAACATTCTGACCTCCACGTACAGGGTGGTTACCATGGGACTTGGTGTCCATGATAGAACAGTTGCTGTGGGACTTGGCTGACCTGAGATTTGATCTCCAATGAAGTTTTTAAACATTTTCCAAACCAGCAGAATCTGGCAATGGCTCAATCGCTCAAAATCTCATAAACCTCTCACCCGTGTGTGTGTGTGTGTGTGTGTGTGTGTGTGTGTGTGTGTGTGTGTGTATTCAGAGGGCTCAAACAACCTGGGAATGTGTGAATTATTTTTCTGTCCTTAAAGAAATCGTACCTGTGCCTTGCCTACTGCTTCACCCTTCTAGTCTGTCTATGATAAATATAAGAACCTGGAGGTCCCTGTTTCTTAGGACATTCTTGGAACATATGGTCCTGCCTGCAGTGACAAACTGAAAATGGTTCATAGAAATAATGCAAAATGGAAAACCATTATGCATTTAGGTAAAAAATTAAAATAAAATGAGAAAACCCTTAGGCTTTAGAATCAAGTAAAGCATTCTGAGACTTGAAATGTAGAATCCATAAACAAAAATTGATAAGCTGAATCTCATTGAAGTTTGAAAAAGTTTCCTCTGAATAAAACCACTAAGAGGACGAAAAAAGAAGTTATAGAAAAAGAGAATACTTCCAGTTCACTTATCTGTCAAAGGACTAGTATCCAGAAATTTATAATGATCTCTCAAAACTCAACAGTAAAAGAAAAAATCAACCCAGCAAGGCAATGAGAGAAGACATACAGACATCTCGTAAAAGATCTATGGATGACAAAGAAGCCCATGAAAACATATTCAGTATCACTAGTCATGAGAAAATATAAGCCAAAACCACACTGAGATACACTATATACATATAATGATAGGTATTTAAAAATGACAATACTCATGCTGGTGAAAATGAAGAGAGACTACAACTTTTATGCACTGTAAATATCTGGAAAGACAGTTAAATAAAATGACCTTGCAACTACCATTTGAACCAGAAATTGCATTCTTGATAACTTATTCCAAGAAATAAAAACTTAGGTTTACTCAAAAACCTACACACAAAAGAGAAAGAGTTCAGGTGTCAATTCTAAAAGATTACATTCTGAAATTTATATAAATCTTGATTTATATACTCATGCAATTTATATAACATTCCTGAGGTAGCAAAATAGGTAGAATGGAGAGCAGATCAGTCATTGCCAAGGATTAAATTGTGCATGGGGTTGGAGGGAAGTGGGTATGATACAAAGGGGCCACACAGGGATTCATATGTTGATGGAAATGTTCTGTAAAATTATTATGTCACTGCTAGCATTCTGGTCATGAAGTTGTAAAAATAATTTTGCTAGATATAACCATTGGGGGAAATTGGATGGATTAGGGGAAATTGGATGGGGATTAAATCCAGAGACATTCTACCTTCGAGCTACACTTCCAGCCTGATTTGGAAACAGAATTTCACTAGGTTGATGAGGTTGATGAGAGTCTCACTATGAGACTATCCTCAAACCTGTGATCCTCCTATCTTGGCCTCCCAAGTGCTGGGATTGCAGGCCACCATGCCTGGCTTGTCATGCTATTTCTTACAATTGCATACAAATTACAATTACCTTAAAGAGTTCAATAAATAATGACTTCTATGTGGTTCATATTCTATTTATTGACTTAAATACTTTGTATTTTCTGCAAGTTTTGAAAAACTATAAGTTTTTAAAAGGCAGTTACATTTTGAAATGCCTAAGAATCCAAGACTCAATTCTGTGTTCAAATTCCAATGAAATACAATAATATCATCCTTACCATTAAAGATTTCAAACACTGGTGAAGGCAGGTATCTTTCAGTAAAATCAAAATTATAGAGAGTCATGCATCCTTAGCTAACTCCTTTTATATCTTGCTAGGTTATTCTTAAGTATCTGTAATAACACATTGCATTGATATTTCAATTTCACAGGTTAGATGAGTCTCTCAATTCCATTATCTCTTTTTATCTGTACAAAAACTGCAAGTAGTTGGTAGGTTATATATTATTATCCTCTGTTTTTTCCAATAAATAAAACAGGATGTGAGAGTGTTTAAGTGGACTCACCCATGTCCCGTTGGTTAACAAGTATCAGAACAGGCACTAGAATTGTCTTTGAGGAAGTTTCTTCTGGGAAAAGCTGCTTCAAAACGTTAACTTTTTTTTTGTTCTTATCTCCTTCTCATATATAAGAGTAACTTTTTCAGACTGGAACTAGTGTGAATCTCCTCTTTCCTAAGAGGTGCCGCTTTTAATACAGTAGTATTCTCCTTTCTCTAAGCACGATCAAGTCAGACAGCTCTATCTATAAATTTTCTTCAATCTTAGTTCTTGAGATATAAAAGTGACTCAGTTTTTTTCACAGCCAAGGGCATTCAAAAAATCCAGTAATTTTTATTTAAAAACTCAACCATAGAAGCCAGGTTGTAGTCCTAGTTAACCCAACTTTTAGGCAGCAATTAGTATTTCTTTTTTTTTTTTTTTTTTTTTTTTTGCGGTACTGGGGGTTGAACCAGAGGGGTTCTACCTCCGAGCTATACCCCCAGCCCTATTTTTTATTCTTTATTTTGAAACCTAGTCTCACTAAGTTGCGGAGTGCCTCACTAGATACCTGAGGCTGGCCGCGAACCCAGATCCTCCGGTCTCAGCCTCCCGAATGCTGGAATTACAAGCATGCGCCACCACGCCCAGCTTAGTAATTAGTATTTCTAAGAGAATAAAAGTGAATCTTATTTTGGAGTGAAATTGATTCTATTGAGAGAAGCATAACATTGTCTTTCATTAGCAAGGTGCCCTCCCCCAAAACAATTGAACTAAAAGTCTTTTCCTCCATTATGAAAGGACATTTACCTCATAATCAGAACAGGTACTGTAGATATTCATTGATCTATCTGAACAAAATATCTGCGAAGTCTACTTAGCCAATATGTGTGTGTGTGTGTGTGTGTGTGTGTGTGTGTGTGTGTGTGTGTTACTGGGGATTGAATCCAGGTGAAATCTTCCTCTGAGCTATACCATCAGGCTTATTTTATTATTATTATTATTATTATTATTATTAATATATATATATATTTTTGAAACAGAGTCTGGTTTGGTTGCTGAGGGTTTCACTAAGTTTCTGAGTCTGGCCTCAAACATGTGATCTTCCTTTCTGAGTCTGGCCTCAAACATGTGATCCTCCTGTTTTAGTCACCCAAAAACTGGAATTATAGGCATGTACCACAATGCCCAGCTCTGTTTAACCAAACATAATAAGTAAATTCATGTCTTTTCCCCAGTCTTTTTAACTTTGACTCACACTTACATGTTTGAGGCCACTCTCAGCAATTTAGTGAGACCTTGTTTCCTAATAAACTATAAAATAGGTCATGTGGTGTAGCTTTGAAGTAGAACGCCCCCTGTGTTCATTCCCCAGTACCACAAAAAGACAAAACAAACTAAAAAGTAAAATTTGGCTGACAGTGTAACTCGGAGGTAGAATACCCCAGAATGCAATTCATAACAATTTATTAATAAGTCTATTATTAATGCATGAAGTTATTATTAATAACTAGTTTGTTTATTAATAAATAAGTACATACATAAAGTAATAATGCATACATACATACACTCATACATAGAAAAGCAGCAACATAACTTTTCTAGAGTCACACAGGAGGAAAGCATTAAGAGTCAGGAATTGAATCCAGCTGATCTGGCCCAAGGTTCATGCCCTGAATTGTTAAACTATACTGTCTCTTTCTGACCTAATGAGAAGACATACCATGGAGAAGAGGAAGGTTTGATACTATAAAAATATCAATTCTCAATATTCATCCACAAATATTGTGCATTTTGAATAGAATAATTTAATAGCATGAAAATATCATTTTTCAAAGTTTATATACAACTAAGATTATGTAAATGCAGGCAATATATAAATATATAGAAATGCATGGGATCCCTGAGGTCATGTTAGACAAAATGATCTTAAAATTCACACAGAAGAAAAATTTTTAAAAAAGGATAGTGAGGAGGTTTGACTTATTAGATATTGAAACTAAGTTTTTAGATCCTCAGACAGGCTCCTTGCTAACATTTAGGATAGGTCTCTTAACTGGTACAACACAAGAATGGAGTCTTCTGTGTGTTAGTTAGGTGGCAGCTGCAAGGCTTGTGGGATTTTTATTCTAAGAGTATATAATATTTCTAGAAAACTGTGTCTTCCTATAAACAAACCAATGAGAAATATTTGAACATATCTCATATTAGTAAACAAAACCTTGATTATGTATTTAGGAGGAGAAATGCAGAGCCTTGTCTTAAGTTGCTTGTGCTTCTGCAGTGTGGACTCATGAGTAGGGTTTTTAAAATCCTTATTCTTTGCCCCTACTATGTGGATACCTGATTAATACTTCAAATGTTAACTAAAAGCCCCTAGGGTCTAGGTTAAATAAATCCACAATTTACATCATGCTGTCCCCACAAGTATTTTAAAGTATATTACAGACAATGAGACCAAACAATTGTAAGAAAATTTTTAAAATCACTTTTAGTAGTATTTTTACAATATTTATTCTACCTATCCAAGAACATAAGAAGTCTTTCAATATTCTAAGTTCTTCAATTTATTTCTTCAGGGTTCTGTAATTTTCATTGTAGAAGTATTTTACTTCCTTGGTTAAATTTATTCATAAGTACTTTTTTTGAGGTTACTGCAAATGAAATTGTATTTTGTATTTCTTTTTCAGTGGATTCAAGGTAAGTGTATAGAAACGCTTTTGAGTTTTTAAGGTTGATTTTGTATTTTGCAACTTTGCTGAATTTGTCAGATCTGGAAGTCTTTTGATTGAATTTTTGGGGTCTTTTAAATATAGGATCTTTTCATCTGCAAACAGGAATAATTTCACTTCTTCATTTTTCCAAAACTACTAAAGTCAGAATATTATAGTGATACATGCATACTGTTTATTGAAGCAGAATTCATAATAGCCAAATTATAGAACCTACCTAGGTGTCCATTAATAAATGGATATGTAAAATGTGTCATATATAAATAATGGCATTTTATTTGGCTATAAAGAAGAACATAATTATGTCATTTGCAGGAAAATGGATGGAACTAGAGAATATTATGCTGCTAGATCAGCCAGTATCAGAAAGTTAAGAGTCAAATGTTTTATTTCATATGTGGAAGCTAGAGAGAATATAGAAAATACAAAGAACCAGATAAATGATATCAGAAGCCTCTATAATAGTGGAAGAGGATTTGGGAGAGGGGAGGAGAGGAGGAGAGGAAGAGTAAAGAAGGAAACAGTAATAATGTTATTTCAATATATGAAAGTATTGCTACTAATCTCACTAATGCGTATGGAGAAGGAGGGAGTGGGTGAGATCTGGAGGGAAATTCACCAAGTGATGTGTGCATGTACATTGCTATTACTTTGAACCTCACTACGATGTTTAATTACAATCTTGAAAGAAAAGTTAAAAAAGATGTAATGTGAACAATAAAATTGAAAATTAAAAAATGATCTTAAAATTCACAAAGAAGAAAAATTTTTAAAAAAGGATAGTGAGGAGGTTTGACTTATTAGATATAGATAACAGGGTTACGTATACATTTACAACATATCAATCATTGTCAGACACAAATAGCACCACTTCTTCGTTTTCCATGTATAGCCCACATTCCTAACATAGCCTGGTCAAGCAAAATAAATAAATAAATAAATAAATAAACAAACAAACATTTGGGTTACATACAACTATCCCCATTGTGCAGATGAGGAAACTGAGGCACAGGAAGACTAAGGAACTTGACCAAGGATCTAGGGCAGGAAAGAGCAGAGTAGGTTTGAAATGCACTATAGGACTAGATTGCTGCATTGTGCTGTCTCTACTGAAGGGTCCCTAATGTTTGTCATTTGGGCCATAGACTCTAGACAAGTGAGTCTCCCTCGTACCCTCAGTGGCAAGTAACACTCCTGTCCTGATGTTAGAGAGGTTTCCACACACTGCTAAGTGATAAGCAAGTGTTATTTTCATGAATAGTGTTATTTTCCACTCTGCTGTAGAAAATCAATCTACATGTTCTTAATTTAAAAGTAAAAATGTCCTTGCAAAAAAAATAAATAAAAAATGAAATAAAAAATCAATACATTTTTAATGTGCTTTTATTGGTGCATTATCATCTCACATCATAATGTAAATCATGGTGACATTGACATACATGCACACAGCACTTGGTGCCCCCCCAACCTCCCTACATCCCATACAGAGGACTGAGACTGATATTGGGATTTTCACATATGTACACACAGTCAATGTTAGTAATTCCAATAACGAACCTCAGTCTTCCCCCCTCCCCTTCCCTAAGACCACTTCCCTGGCTCCACTGAGGTTTCTCCTCCATTATCTGGAGTCCTTCTGGTATCCCAGTTACTCCCTAGCTTGTCCATATTAAATAAAACATATGTCCCTTCACTTTCTGTGACTGGCTAATCTCACTTAATATAATGTTTATAATAGTACAATTCACAATAGCCAAATTATGGAATCAACCCAAGTGTCTAACAACAGATGAATGGATCACAAAATTATGGGAAATACACACAGTGGAATTCTACTCAGCAATACAAAGGAATAAAATAATGTCATTTGCAAGAAAATGGAAAGACCTGGAGAACAAAATCAATAAATTTAATTTGTGTTTGCTTTAAAGTGATTTCTCAATTGGAAGGCATTAATTAATCATTTAAATACGTGTACATATAACTGTAAAATCCTTATATATGTTGACATTACAACGTGATCTGGTAATGGCTGCTTGTTTCTGTAGCTTTGGGCCTTTTACATCTTGGTGGAAGTACATGGTGAGGAGGACTGTTCACCCAATGCAGCTTATGAAGCCAAAAGAAAGGAAGTGGGTCCCCAAAGAGCTAGGGTCCCAGTATCCCCTTCACGGGCACATCACTAGTAACTAACTTCCTCCCACTGGGTCCCTGCTCTAAGCATTCCTCCACAAATAGCACCACAAGCTGGTTACCCAGCCTTTACCACATGGGCCTGGGATACATTACAGAACCAAACTGTAGTAAGTATGAACCCTCACATATCTACTCTTGAGCATTGGTAAACATATCTAGTTAACCAGTATGATACCTTAGTCTTCATCATGCAGTTCATCCTTTTGATCAATGCTCATGTGTCTCCAAATTGTGCACAAATTGGCCTGTTTCTCAGGGCACATTGCTACAGGTTGAGTTTTCTGGGATACAGATTGAACTAGAGGTTAGCATGATGGATATTTATTAGGAAGCACCGTTGGGATTGACGCCTGTGGAGGGGAGAGACAAGCAGAACTTGTTTAAGGGAGAAAGGAGCTGAGATGCAGTCTCCATAAAGCCTGCTAATTGCATGAGGGGCTGTGAAAGTGGAGTGGACCAAGGGTTGTCTTGAGTTGTTGCTAGAGACTGATGATTGACTGGAGGAGGCACTTGGAAATACATGCCACCTTGAGCAAAGCAGTTTTCCCCAGCTGAGGCTGTCTCGAAGAGGGCTGACAGTTGAGGAGCACTTCTGAAGTGGTCCCAGCAGCTGGGGAATCTGAAGGGTGTGGAGATGCTGCAGGGGCCAGGGCACACATGATTTACATGAACTGCTGCTACTATTAGGGCTGGTTACTAATTATAATCTACTGTCAATTCCTGTTTCTATTTCTCTAAAGTTCAGACTCTAAGGTAGAGATTAAATGTAAAGTATAATAATAAACTCTAAAAGTGTTTCTCTCTTTAAGGGAAGAGATCCATTCTCTGTCTGGTGTACATTCCCTTTACCTCTGAAAATTTGCTTTCAAATCCTTCCTGAGCTGACCTAGGGACTCCTTCTCATAGCCAACTCTGGAGAGTGTCTGATTCATTCTTTCTTTTTTTCTTTCTCTCTCTCTCTCTCTGTCTCTCTCTCTCTCTCTCTGTCTCTCTCTCTCTCTCTCCTTTCTTTTTTTGTACTGGGGCTAGAACACAGTGTCATTCTATCTCTGAGCTAGACCTATAGCCCTACTTTTAAATTTTAAAACAGGGTCTTATTAGGTTGCCCAGGGTCTCACTAAGTTGCTGAGGCTGGCCTCAAACCTGAGACCATCCTGTCTCAGTTTCCCAAGTACTAGGATTACAAGTGTGTGCCACCACCTTGTAATCAGGAGAGTTTTGACAGAAGACATATTCTGTCTTGCATTGCAGCTTCTAGCCTGAGAAGTTCCAGTTCATTCCACCTTCTGCTGCCTCACTGCTGGGAACTACCTGAAATTTCTAATGTCTTTTCAGAAATCAGGCACATTTTTTGCCATTTCTGTGGCATTTTTCTGTTAAACAATTTAACCCATATTATCTTTAGGCTCACTTTATAGTTATAATGCAACTAAAAGCATCCATTGTTTTATTTTTGTTTCAAATGTTGACCCATAAGATATAAGAAAAATGTCTTTTCTGAAGGTTATGGCTTTTTACAAGGCCATCAGTCAATTAACACAAAATCAATTTATTAAATTATCATTCTGGCCAGGCATGGTGGCTCAGGCCTCTAGTCCCAGTACTTGGGAGTTGGAGACAAGGATATCAGGTTCAAGGACAGCCTCAAAAACTTAGCAAGACCTCAGGAACTTAAGAAGAACCTGTTTCAAAATTTAAAAATGTTAAAAATAAGGGGGCTTGGGAGCATAGCTCAGAGATAGAGACCCCCTGGGTTCAATCCCCAGTACAAATATAAGTAAATAAATAGCCACTGCCAAATTATTTTGAAATTTTACTTAAAGACTAATTACTTAAGCCATGAGTAGTATGTGTCTGGGCTAGGGTTAAAGATAAAGAGGACTCAGAATTAGAGTTACCAGATATAATATAGGGATGCCAGTGAAATTTAAATTTCAGATTAACCATACTTTTCTAGTGTAAGTATGTCCCACACAATCTTTGGCACATATCTTTACTAAAAATATATGTATCATAATTGTTGATATACCATTTAAATTCAACAGTTCTTCCTATTTTTATTTGAAAAATATGATGCTGCTACTCCTTCCTGATGGCCCTGACTTCTGATTGCAATGCTCTCCAAATGATAATTTTTTCTGTCCTCATAAAGTGCACAGAATATAAACCGCAGCTACCTTCTAGGATCCCTTAGGGTCTTGCCTGGTGCTGGAGACCTCACAGTTGCCTTGGCTACGTCATGTTTTCTTTCTAATCTCTGATTCAGTCCTGATTTCTCATTTCTCCTCATTCTTCACATTCTCCTTAGTGAGTGCATCTGTGCCCAGATTTCAGTTACTACTGATGTAATAGACACTGTGATTCCAAAATCTAGGTTAAGCCTTGAGTTCTTTCCTAAGATACATGGACATATTTTCAAATCCTTACTGGGAATCTGAACTTGGATTTCAATATATATATCTCAAATTCAATATGTCTACAAAAAAATGGATCCACCCTATCATCAATACAACCAACTCTTCTATTCTTGACGTGGGCTAATTTCTTGTCCCACTGGTTTTAAAGGTTAAATGTGCATAGAAATCAATGTTTTTTCATCTTTAGAATGTGGACTCCAAGACTTTCTGGCTTGGTAGTGAATCCAGACTGGGTCCCAGACTCCTGTTTTTGCTTTGTTCTGTTCTGTTTGGTAAGTTCCCTGAGCAGTTCTGATAAAGCAACAAGAGGTTGGCTTCCATTATTTGATTTCTGTCCAAATTTCTAGTCCATCTTTAGGAACAGTTGTGAGTTGAGATCATAGCCCTCTCCATGGCCTCCTTTGCCAATTTTAAATGAAATACAGAGATATAAAAATTGACTTTCTTTCCACAATGAGTGAAAATACAGGATTTTATGTTTGGATGGAGCAAGTATTACTGCTGACAGCCCTTGTGGGTATTCATAGTTGAAGGCACTAGGAAACCTGAAAATCTAAATCACAATGCAGCCATGGAAGTCTTGGTGATGATTTTTATTTTTTTAAGCCTTTGGAATCATTTATTCTGTTAAACAATGGACAGATAGGGTCTGCATTGACTGCTTAAATTTTAGTGCAACACATAATCCTTTAGTAGGTGCATACTAATAAAGTGAATCTCACCTTCTACTTCTCAACTTTCCATTTCTACTGTAGATTTCCAATGAGCTCTAGATACTTCTAGTGTTTACAAGAAAGGACGCCTATGGGATCTAAAAAGCTGATTGCAGATGAAGTTGGAAAATTACCTAAAGTGTGATTCAGTCATTCAAATTACATGTTAAAAAATCCCTTGGATAAAGTGAGAAAATTTCTATACTGTGAAAATATTTCCACAATGCAAGTTATTTGAAGTGTAAAGTAGAAAAGATATTTGTAAATATGCATTTGAAAATGTTAGCATGATGACCCAAATATCTTGGAATATCTCATAGATATTTTAAGAATCATTGGAATGTAGAAGAAAGGGAGTCTATTTGTATGTATCATTTTTATCTATCCAACTATCCATCTAGTCTATATCAATTACTTATTTTTTACCTAGAAAAAAGGCTGGAAGAAAATGAATCAAGCACTACTCAGGAGTTATAGTAAATTTATATTTTATTCTCCATGATGAATTCATTTTTTAACTTTCCTATTTCACTTTTCATATATGAAAGGACAACATTTATCTCATCAGATGAAGAAAAAATATAAGTTGCTATGATGAGCATTTTGTATTCTAATACTATATTAGGTCAATCAACACTTAGTCCTTCTCAATTATCATTAGACAGTTTTTGGTTATCAACTCTATGCTAGGCATACTACTAGGTAAGGTGGCGAAAAGATGATTGGGACATGATTCCTACTTTGAACAACTTCTAATCAAAGGAGGATAGGCATGCAGAGACGAAAAACGATCATCCTACATAGATAATGCTAACATTTGGACAGAATTTGATGAAAATTGAAGAGGGGTCAACCAAACCCATCTGAAGAAATTAGGGAGTTTTCTAAATGAAGAAGAGACTCAAGTGAGATCTTCAGAAAAATCTAAGCTGCATTTGGGAAGGGCTCACATCTTAGGAAGAGAAATATGTTTGGTAAGGTATAGATACTATTGGGTTCTTTAATCAATCCCCTACTGGACAATTAAGTAGTTTCCTAAGCTTCACTACTATATATGCCATGATGAATATTCGTAATGATAGTTTTTTTTTTTTTCATCTATGCTTATTTCTAAGTGGGAGGTGGATTCTAGAAGTAGAACTGTAAAGTTTATCTTTCTGAATATTTTCAAGACTTCAGAGACAACTTGCCAAATTATGACCTACAATGGTTGTATTTATTAACACTTCTATCTACAAAGAATTAAAAAAAAGAAAAAGAAAGCTGATCTGATCTAGGTAGTGGTCCATGACTATAATCCCAGCACTTGAGAAGCTGAGACAGGAGGATCACAGGTTTGAGGCCAGCCTTAGTAATTTAGGAAGAACCTCAACAACTTAGTGAGACCTTGTCTCAAAAAATAAATAAATAAAATAGGGCTGGGGATGTATCTCAGAGTTAGAATGTCCTTGGGTTCAATTCCTAGTACTAACAAATTAAACCACAAAAAAACACAAAAAAACTAAAACTAAGCATAAAATTCAAACAGAAAAATAATAAGTCAAATAAATTAATAGGATAAAATTCATAAAATAAATTAATTTTAAAGGTGATAATCAATAAACTGAGAGAAAACCAAACATAGGAAAGTGTTGAAATGCTAAATGAAAAATGAAGTGACCAACAGATCTAGCCAAAAAAACACAGAGGGGAAATACATAGCAGTTCCATAACCTTTTGGTTTTATATGGGCTATGATTTGGTTCACTTGTCATATTTTATTACCCAGCTTCTACGCATTTTTTACAGATGCTTTCTGAATCTGAAACTCCTCATTGCCTTAATTTCAGTCACGAATGATTGGTATCCAAAACATATTTGTTCAAAACAAACTCATGGATATTTTACCTAAGTCCACACCTTCTACCCTACTCCCTTTTTATAATTTAGGCTTCATATTCAGAAACTTCCATTTCTTGTGCTTTATTTTGATGCACTATAGTAAGTAGCACAGCAGAGAGAACAGGAGAGTGCAGCCTTTATGGTGATGAACCAAGTGGTGCCACTGACAAATGACATGGCTTTGGATAAGGTGACCGTCTCAGTCAACCTTCTCACTGCTATAATCTAAAGACTTGTCCATGCAGTTTAGAGGAAGAAAGATTTATTTGCTCATGGTTAACTTTGGGGTTTTGGGTTCAGTCTATGTGAGGCCAGGGCATGGCAGCGAGGGAAGCAGAGAGAGTGAGAGCATAAGGCTTTGATCCTCACATCACAGAAGCCGGAAGTAAGAGAAAAGCAAGCAAGGGGAAGAGAAACTACATATAACCCCCACGGCCGTACCCAGGGACCCATCTCCTCCAGCCACACTCTGCCTCTAGGTTACTACCCAGATAAATCCATTACTACCCTTGTAACTTAACTATATGAGTCCTGGGCATGAATACATGAGCTCTTTGGGGGGCATTCTATATATAACCACGACAGTGACTATATTCTACCAAAATCATCCATAAACGTAATAACCACCACATTGATTTGTCATGAGAAATATGCTATGTAATATATGTTACACCCTTAGCACAGCATTTCACATAGATTGCATGCACAATACATGCTAATAATTACTGCTACTCACCAGGTTTCCCAAATTCAGAGCTGAATCTCTTTGCTTTCCCTCACTTTCCTTTCCACATCAAGAACATTCACCCTGTTTAATTACCGTAATTAATGTGTTTTGAGCTGTTGTTGTATCCCAATTTCTGAGCAGCTGATCCATGCTTCCTCCTCCTCAAGACCCATATTCTGTTTGCTTAGGGGACTAATTTTCTCCTGGTTTGACTGAAAACTCAACACTATGTCCTGAGAATTTCCTCATTTATTCTGGGTTTTGCCTTAAGATATGTCTACTGTGAGACTTAAAAAAATGATCTTTTATCATCTTAGAACTTCACTTTTATGTGAATATTTATTTTATTAAGAAAAAGCAGCAATTTGTACTTATTATTTTTATTAAGGAAATAATAGCCAGCCATGAGGAAATCATAATAAGCCTTTGGAATAACCACAAAAAAATACAAGGACAGCAAGACTTTTTTTTTGTACTGGAGATTGAACCTACAGGTATTCTTCCTCTGAGATACACTACCAACTCTTTTTTAGTTTTTATTTTGAAACAGGGTCTCACTAAGTTGCTGAGGTCCTTGCTACTTTACTGACACTAGCTGTGAACCTGAGATCTTCCCATCCTAGCCTCTTAAATATTAGAATGATAGGCATGTACCACTATTCTTGGCTATACAGGGACAGACTTTTATTTTGCCCCAGTATATAATCTGGCTAGCCCCACACTAAAGGGGAAAAATGGTCTCTTTTGCTGTTGCAATTTGAGGGACAATAAAATATATCGCTTAACTCCTTCTGTACTCCATAGTGTGGAATTATTTTTGTACTAAGAGAACTTAAAACACAGAATAGAGGGGCATTTTTTTTTGCTAGTTGGACATGTCTAAAACATAATTACACTGAATAAGCATTATAAGAATTAGTTTATTGGGTTTGATAGGTGATAATTTTAATAATTTTGCATGATGGATCTAAGAATGTCAGGCGGTAGCCAGTTTCAGCATGAATAATAGTATTTAATGTGAGCAGAGATGGAAAAAAATGATAGGTGATGCCACACTTTCATGGTTTCACTATTTTGCCTGGCAATATTTGGAATATAGTATTAGAACAATTACAACCACAACAATATCAAAATTTATCCAACATAAGCAGGGCCTGGTGGCACACGCCTGACATTTCAATACTTGGGAAGCTAAGACAGGAGGACTGCAGGTTTGAGGCCAGCTTCAGCAACTTAGCAAGACCCTGTTTCAAAATGAAAATATAAGAATGTCTGGGTGTGTAGCTCAGGAATAAATGTTCCTGGGTTTAATCCCTAGTTAAAAAAAAATTATCTAACCTACTTATAGTTTCTTCTAGAACCTCATCAGTGTTGCTCATTTACTCATTCTGGCACAACTGCAAGCTCTACAAATGTGAGGACAAGGTTTTGTTCAATGCTGTGCCCCACCCCCAAATCTGACATGTATAAAATCTCAATAAATATTTATAGACTAACAGGAATGAGATGAAATGAGAAATGTTATTTTTTTCTCGTATTCCTCATAATTCTTCCATAATAACCTAAGTTTGTGAATAAACTCAGTGATTTTCTGCTAGCTGATGTCTATTGTCTGCCTGGTCGTCATGACAGTGAGGTGAGGAAGGGCCTGCGGTGACTGGGTATCTTTCCAATTTCCCACTGCCACTCAGCTTTCTCCCCTATTGTATCTCCACACCATGCAGGTTTTCTGCTCCTCTGTTCTCTCTCCCATTCTTTTAAAAAATTCAAAATAGATTGTATTATTGTCTTGATCAAAAGAAATATTTGCTTTTAGAATCCTCCACGGTAATGAAAAAGCTGCTTAACGTGGTATTCAGTGCACTACTTCATATTTGATATCATCTGTTCTGTTAAAAATCCAGCCTTTCTTGTAGTTACACTGAGCCCTAGATTTCACACAGGCTGTTCATTTTCTGAGTTCCAATTTGTTTGTGGATTATGACTTGCTTAATTCTATTTATTCTTTTGAACACAGTTCAACTTCCTAATGGTAATTATATTGGTATTGTTATTTGGGGTCTATATTATGTCTATTGTTGAAAAATGTAAATATATGATCTTTAAAGTTATCTCAGAGGATTAAGATTACCAGCTTCAGACAAAAGACGTACAAGTATAAAAATGAAAGAATATAAGTTAAAGCCCTATAATTTTAAGTTAGAATTGGAAATATTTGTGTAAATGCATGATACATTTTCTTCTTTTAAAAATAGTACTTTTATGAGATGGGCATGGTGGTGCATTCTTGTAATCCCAGGTTTGGGGAGGCTGAGACCTGAGGATCCAAGTGTGTGGCCATCCTCAGCTACTTAGTAAGGCTCTTTGCAATTTAGTGAGATCCTGTTTCAAAAATAAATTGTAATCCCAGCATTCAGGAAGCTGAGACCGGAGGATCCGGGTTCGCGGCCAGCCTCAGCTACCTAGTGAGGCACTCCGCAACTTAGTGAGACTCGGTTTCAAAATAAAGAATAAAAAATAGGGCTGAGGGTATAGCTCAGAGGTAGAATGCCTCTGAGTTCAATCCCCAGTACCGCAATAAATAAATAAATAAATAAATAAATAAAATAAAATAAAGAATAAAAAATAGGACTGCTGGTGTAGCTTGGAGGTAGAATGCTCCTGGGTTCGATCCCTAGTACTGCAAAAAAACACAAAAAATAAGCAAACAAAAAAAGTACGTTTATGAATTGTACTACTGTAAACATGAATATGCAGGTATTACTATAATATTGTGATTTCAATCCCATTGGAAAGATACTAAGACATGGTATAGCTGTATCATATGGTGAATCCATTCCCACCTTTCTGAGGCATCTCCATAAACATTTCTATAGTGATTGCACTGATTTGCAATCCCAATATTGTAGAAGAGTTTCTAATTCCCCATATCCTCTCCAGCATTTATTGTTGTTTGACTTCTTGATGATTGCCATTCTAATTGAGAGTTGTATGGAATCACAGGAGTTTTAATTTGAATCTCCCTGATTGCTAATGATGCTGAATATATTTTCATGTGTCTATTGGCCTTTTGTATTTATTTATTTGTGAAGTGTCTATTTAGTTTAATTGCGTATTTCTTGATTAGGTTATTAGTCTTTTTAGTGTTGTCTTTTAAGTAATTTGTTTATTGTAGATATTAGTCCTCTATCAGAGGAATAGCTGGCAAAGGTCATCTCCTACTTTATAGGCTGGCTGTATATTTGACAATTGGTTTCCTTTGATGAGCAGAAACTTTTTAGTTAAATGAAGTCCATTTGTTAATCCTTGTTTTAATTTTCTGAACTTTGAGGATCTTATTGAGGAAGTTTCTACCTGGGCCTATATGTTGAATTTTTGGATCTATACCCTCCTTTAGTAATTTCAAAGTCTCTGGTATAATTTATAAGTATTTGATCCATCATAGGGTGACTGTTGTGCAGGGTGAGAGGTAAAAATTTAATTTCATTTTCCTAAAATGGATAACCAACAGCATTTATTGAAAAGGCTCTCTTTTCTCCAATGTATGTGTTTGACACATTTGTCGAAAATCAATTGGCTATAAGTGCATGGGTTTGTTGCTGTATCCTCTATTCTATTTCATTGGTCTATCTGTTCTTGTGCCAATACCATGCTCTTTTTATTACTATAGTTCTGTAGTATAATTTGAAGTCAGGAATTGTGATGACTTCTGCATGATTAATACTGCTGATAATTGTTTTGGCTATTGGGTCTTTTGTTTCTCCATATGAAATTTATGACTGACTTTTCTAGGTCTGTGAAGAATGACATTGTTTTTTTGTGTGTGTGTGTGTGTGGTACTAGGGAGTGAACTCAGGGGCATTCTATCTCCAACTATACCCCCAGCCCTATTTTTTTTTAATTCTTTTTATTTTGAAACAAGGTCTCACTAAGTTGTGGAGCGCCTCACTAGGTAGTTGAGGCTGGCTGCGAACCCGGATCCTGTGGTCTCAGCCTCCCAAATGCTGGGATTACAAGCATGAGCCACCATGCCCGGTGACATTGGTATTTTGATAGGGATTGCATTGGCTCTGCAGGTCACTTTTGGTAGAATAGCCATTTTGATAATATTTATTCTGTGTGTCCAAGAGCATGAAAGATGTTTCCATCTTCTAAGATCTTTTTTAACTTACTTCTTTAGTGTTTTATAATTTTCATTATACAGGTCTTTGGCATTCCTGGTTAGATTTATTGTGAGGTATTTTATTGTTTTTGAGGTAACTGTGTATGAAATTGTTTCCTGTATTTCTTTTTCAGTGTATTCATGGTTGGCATAGAGAAAAGCTACTAATTTTTAAAAAATTTTTATTGGTGCATTGTAATCATACATTGTAATGTACAAACTTGTAGAGGCATACATGTACACATGTCTCATTTAATCCTTCCCCAAAACCCACCCCATTCCCTCCCTCCTCCCCACTTTTCATATTTGGTTTAATGATTGACTTTGATATATTTATGAATGTACATCCTGTGCATTAGTGTGTTTTCCCCTCTAGCCCCACACACATCACCTTCTTTCTCATCTAAGGTTTTCTTTCTTTGTCCAGAGTCCCTCCTAT
This sequence comes from Graphiurus murinus, assembly GCA_004027655.1. Classification (NCBI taxonomy): domain Eukaryota; kingdom Metazoa; phylum Chordata; class Mammalia; order Rodentia; family Gliridae; genus Graphiurus; species Graphiurus murinus. The sequence goes on along the minus strand of PVLC010007407.1, from coordinate 18,010 downwards.
GACCCACTTTCTTTCCATTATGTACATATCCCATAGTTTTATAATCCATTCATCTGTCGATGGACATCTTGGCTGGTTACATAGTTTGGCAATTGTGAATTGTGCAGCTATAAACATGGGTCACAAAATTGTGGGATATACATACAGTGGAATTCTACTCACCCATAAAGGTTAACAACATAATGTTATTTGCAGAAAAATGGATGGACTTGGACAACATTATATTAAGTGAGATTAACCAGCCACAGAAAGTGAAGGTATGTTTAGTGTCATATGCAGAGATTAGGGAGTAATTGAGTATAACAAAGACTTTAGATAATGGAGGAGAAACTTCAGTGGAGTGAGGGAGGTAATTTTGAGGGAAGGAGGGGGAAGAGAGAGAATTCATGAAGGAAACACTTCCATGGGCATTATGTTCATATGTGAGAATACCAATGCCAATATCAATACCACGTATGGGGAAGCCGGGGGAGTAGGGAGGAAGCTGGGGGAAAGTCTGCCAAGTGCAGTATGCATGTATGTCACTATCACTGTGAACTACATTGTGATGTGAGAACATAATGCACCAATAAAATATTTAAAAATAAATAGAGTACTTTTAGCCTGGTGTGGTGATGTACACCTATAATCCCAGTACTTGTGAGGCTGAGACAGGTGGATTACAGGTTCACAGCCAGTTTCAGGAACTTAAGTCTACAACTTAGTGAGACTCTGTTTCAAAAAAATAAATAAGTAAAAATAAAATAGGTCTGGGTATGTAGCTCAAAGGTAGAATGTCCCTGTATTCAATCCCCAGTAACCACCCCCCCTCCCACACACACATAGTACTTTCTAACTTAGTAAAACATTTAGGAGCAATGACAACTTGGTAACAGTGAGTATTAATCAAGAAAAGGAAACTAAGTCCTTTATAAATGGCTGATTCCAGGCTGAAGTGATGTTATTGTGAATACAGAAGTTTAAGTCTCAGGGCTCCTAATTTTCATGAATCCCTTCAAAGGGATTCAGAGGGAGTCCTAGGTACGTACTTATATGGTCTTATTTTATCTTTACCACAATACTCAAAGCTAAGTGTGTGTGTGTGGGGGGGGGTTACTGGGGATTGAACCCTCTAAGTTATACCCCCAGTCCTTTATAATTTTTGTTGTTGTTTTACAACAGGGTCTTGCTAGGTTGTTCAGTGTCTCACTACATTCCTTAGACTGTCCTCCAACCTGCAATCCTCCTTTCTCAGTCTCCCAATTATTGCGATAACAGGTATGTGCCACCCTGTCTGGCAAAAATAAAACACTTTTTATTGTGATTATTTTCACTGTTTTTCCTTTTGTCATAATTCTTCTTTTTCATGAATTTTGTAGATAATGCCTAGGGAAATTTGAGTGGTGATGGAGTTCTTAGAATATACTTAGCCATCCTTGCCAATGTAGTGACATTACAGTTTACTGTTCTGATATACAACACCCTCCCACCAATTTTCAATAAACATCAATGTCATAAGATTTAAGCTTGAACTCATGCGAACATATGAAAATGTTCCAATGCAGATGACACCAAGAGACCAGCAAAGTAGAAACCATGTTGGAGAGGTACAGAGTCAGAAGCTAACTGTGGAAATTCTTTCAAATATTATAGTACAAGTTTGAAAGAAACTTGATTGTTTTCCCCAATTTGATAACACACCTTAATAAAAATAAGCACATTTTATTCAACTGTGATAGAGGAAAAGTTACCTTTCTATTATCTAGCTAGAATTTATCATAAAGTTATTGCCATATGAAGAGAATTCAGGCAAAAATGTGAGAAAAATATTACAGAGATGTTAAGAGTTAGTAAAAATATTATGTCTTTTATTGAATTGTATGATATTTGTAGAGTATTTATGTTAAGAACCCTATAGTTTGATGTAATTTATTTTGTCATTCTACATAAATATTTATTTATTCTAAATACATGTTTAATTTTTCAGCTATATAAATACAAAAATGTACCTCATTTTGTGTCTACAATTTTGAATTTTTTCTTAATGATGACCTTAAAATTTTATAATTTGCTTCCACAAAATCTGGATCAATGTGCTACCAGGCTCTCTAGAAAATATACGCATGGATCCCAGGACAGGTTGTTGTGTTACAAAGCAAATAAGCTTCATGGTGTGGTACTATTTGTCTTGTACTAAGAAAACACTGGAGCCCACTAAAGGAGCACCCCTTAGCCCATGTTGGGACACTGCAGCATCAAAATGACCAACTGACTGTATCATGGCTTATACTTAAAAATCATGAAAAGGAAACAAGAGAGAGGAGAGAGAAACACAGACATAGAATAACAGTCACTGGACATTTTGGAGGTTTTGCCAACTAATTATTCTGATAATTGATGAGAAGAGGGAAGTCTTTAAGCATAGATCCTGCCTTTTCTATATGGAATATAATTCAGGGTAAACAGTAGTGTTTGTGGATAAAGGAACGTTCAATGCAGGAAAAACAACAACAACAACAACAAAACAGCTAAAAATACCAGAAGGAAGGATAGGATGAATAAACATTACCAGTTTGTAATCATAATGAACAAATCAATCCATTCAATGACCATTACTTGATAATGAAAAAATAAAAAATGGGTGAAAATTGAGAGACTTTGTAAATAGGGGGATAAAGGCTTTTGTGCAGGAATAGCCTTCCCTCAACATATTTCCAATGTGCTTTTCTTTGAAAAGGATTTTTGGGTAAGCCTCCAACTTTCTTCAATTTGCTCCTGTCTGAGTCATATCTCATATAAATTGAACAGACATGTTCTTTAGTCTCCTGAGTCTATGAAAGGTTTCTTATTTTCATGTCTTTTGGCCATTTCAATTGCCAGGGACATGGATGCAAATAAGAGTTTGATACATATGCAAGTTAAAAACCTCTCATGGATTTTAATTTCATCTTTTAAAAATATTTTCACTTAAAAAAACTATGGCAGTGGTGCTTGACAACCTACAAGTAAATAGTCTTATATACCATCCTTGAATTCTGAGTTGCCCATATATCACTATAATATCCATTTTTCTTTTATTTATATTTCAAAACAACCTCCTTCAAATCATAGTTTTGATTCATAACATGTCAATCAAAATAAGGAATTTGTATTACACGTACTATCTTTTTCCTTGAAACATTAAATAGGAGAAATATACAAGAGGATTATCTTTTTTGTTATTATTATTGTTGTTGTTTTGGACATGGCTGTACTTGATAAAACACATAAAGCCCATATCTCATTTATTTCTTTTGTGCATATTTTTGGTTGTCTAATTTATCTTTAGCATATAGGACTGTGCACTACTAGCTGGCTCAACTCTTAAGAAATTTCATCGAAAGTGTTTCTGAGGATAGAAATCTCAAGAGACTTGTTTAAGAATAGAAGATTCCACTTTCATCCTGAGATCTTCTCTCAACATAGTCTAGCCATGAACTTACAACAATGATATTCTTTTTTCTCCCAAAGGACATTCACTCCACCAACTTTGAATTTAGGCTGTTAGATATAATTATAGCCTAGAGCAAATAGAAGGCTTTGGGAAAACTGCTGGGATACCTGAGCAATCCCTGACACAATTTGTGAGTTCCTGATTAAGTAATAACCAAACACAAGACAAAAGAGGTTAAGCCATCTGTGGGTTATGTTTTGGGAGGGTATCTCTTTGACCCACCCAAGTTAACTTGGGACCCAAGTTAATTATTTTTTGATGAAAACTATAATCTCATTAGTATTTGACAGAGAATAAACAAATAGAAAACTTCCCTATACATAATTCAAAATCTGTTGTGTAAGTGTAAAATAAGAAAATAAATAAGCTCATGCTATCATGGTTAAGAGCATATTCTTAGGCATCTGGCAAACTCAGTTTTAAGATCTTTTTCTACAACTAATTAAATTGACAAATTTGGCAAGTTAAATTTATTTACATAAGATATGTATCCTCAGTTTTGAGATGTAGATGACACTGCCTACTCCATAGAAATGCTGTGATATATCAGTGAGAGAAATCATGCTTTGTTACAGAATCAATATCCAATAATGGCAGCTGTATGTTTATTTGTATCTTCATGGTAGAGCCAGTAACTATTTCCTGTTAATAAAATTTCTTTTTTACATTTGTGATAGGCTTCACTATTTGCTAATGTGCCTGATTGTAGGACTACTTCACATGCTTATTAAATGTACAGATTTCTGGCTATACCTTGGGCCTCATGAATTGAATATTCAGGGTATTGAGATGAATATTTGGAATATGTATTCAATGAGTACCTTGTGTGGTTCAGGTGGTCAGGATGGCTTGGGAATGAATACTAATATGGATAAGACCTTTAGCATTAAAATTAATCACAGACATGATTTTACAGTTGCAACATCACAGATGATATGCCACAGTCTATGAGGTCTAACATTCCTATTTCCATATTTTGGACACCTATTTTCTACTGAGAGGAGCCCAAGATGGCATCTGAGTAAAATACCTCTCCTCAGGTGCTGTAGAGCTCAAATTAAAACTGCCATACAAGCAGCTTATTGATGGAAGAAAAAAAGCAACAAAAAAGTGAACAAAGTAATGAAAATTGAAGTGAAGCTGAACAGAACCCAGAAAGTGGACAAGGGAGAGCAAAGGAGCCTTTCTGGGTAGTGGTGGTGCATGCCACAGAGTGGCAGCTACCATTGAGTCAGCCACCCAGAGCAGCGTCTACTAGCACCAAGATATCTAACAACCTCCTGCATACCCAGTGACCAGATGTGGAGTAAAAAACTCCAGAACTCAGCCAGGCATGGTGGCGCACACTTGTAATCCCAGCATTTGGGAGGCCAAGACTGGAGGATCTGGGTTCACGGCCAGCCTTAGCTACCTAGTGAGGCACTCCGCAACTTAGTGAGACTCAGTTTCAAAATAAAGAATAAAAAATAGTGCTGGGGGTATAGCTTGGAGGTAGAATGCCCCTGAGTTCAATCCTTGGCACCGAAAAAAACAAAACAAAACAAAACAAACAAACAAAAAAACCTCCAGAACTCCACATCTTAATAAGGCACCATATCCATGTATGACTGACAGTGACGGGACACCTGGGACAACTAGCTTAAGCCTGTGATGGGGACACCCAAGCTCACCTCTTCCTCTAGAGCCAGAGCAGCTCTGAACTGTAAGTTAAACTGTGCTTTTGCAAGGGCCCCTGTGCAAAGGACAGACTCAGTCACCCACCCTTCTAGTGATTGGATAGGAGCAGAAGTGTGGGAGAGACCCAGAGCACATGGGACATAGAAACCTGACAGGCATTCTGGAAAATGCCCAGCATTTAGACTGCATTGCTGCCACCAGCAAAGGGAGAGAGAGAGAGAGGGGAGAGAGAGAGAGAGAGAGAGAGAGAGAGAGAGAGAGAGAGAGAGAGAGAGACGCTGAAAGGGTCTGTGTAAAGCACAGAGCCTCCAGCTTACACTGGGTCCAGACCCAGTGACGCCCCCCTGCCTACGTAGAGAGCGGCACAGGGACAGGCCCTATGGAGAGCTCAGAAACACAAGCTTGCAGTGGTAGAGACTCCAGCAGAACTCCCTGCCTGCACTGACGGAGAGAGCAAATAAGAATGCCTGAAACATGCTTGAAAATCTAATATAGTGAGCAGACATTTAAAAGCTGAAAATGTCCACACAGATCCAAAAGGATTGCAGAGGCCAACTCGGCTCTGTACTTATATACTTGCAGGATTTTTGTTTTTGTTTCTGTTGTTGTTGTTTTTACTCTATTTTCATTTTGTATTGCTTTGTTTTATTTATGTTTGGATGATTGGTTGCTTTCCTATTTTTTGCTCAGTTTGTTGACCTTCTTCCTCATCCCTTTTACAAGCTTCCCTCCCTCTCACCTATCTCTATTATTCTCCTCAAAACTTTTTTCTCTTTCCTTTTTTCCCTGTCTCATATCAAGACCATTTCATACCACTACACCTAAATACTCTACATTGACTAGCAGAATTCCTGCACATATCCAATATCTCTAGTCTTTACCATATATTACCTCAACACACTCAAACTCTTATTTCACTGGACCATATCTTCTATTTTACCCTATTCTTGATTCATCACTATGACTTCTCACCCAACCTTCATCAGTGAACAAAACCCGTCCTTATATATACCATATACCATTGGACACCTCTAAATACCTACTGCAGAGATTGGACCAGAGAGGTGAACCACCAGAAAGGACTGCCAAACCCTAAGGATAAACTCACCTCTACTGATAGAAGGAATAGCTCAACATATCCCACATTGAGGCCTAAAAACACAGAGACCACAAATTGTACTACTCACTCCTCTGAGATGAATCCCCACAACAGAAACAACATAGACCCTAGAAGTCAACACCTGGAACTACCAATGGCACCATTACATGTCATGGCTGGAGCAACATATTCCAAACTCCGCAAGAAAGTAACTTGCAGCCAAGATTATCCTACCCTGAAAAACTCTCCCTTAAAATTGATGGGGAAATAAAAACCTTCCATGACAAACAGAAACTGAAAGAATTTATGTCTTCCAAACCAGCACTAGAGAAAATACTCAAAGAGATCAATTACAAAGAAGAACTAACAAGTAAACATTGGAAACAGAGAAACGATAATTTCCAGGAAGCAAAAACCTAAGCAAAGAAGAACAAACACTACCTCAAACTGAAGTCAAAACTCAAAATGTTAGGAATTAAAAATCATCTCTCAATAATCACACTGAATATAAATGGCCTCAACTCCCCAATAAAAAGATAAAAAGTGGCAAAATGGATTAAAATCCAGAATCCATATATATGCTGCTGCACGAAACACACCTTACAACCAAAGATTCCCACAAGCTAAAGGTGAAGGGCTGGAGTAAGGAAATCCATGCCAATGGAACTTGAGGACAAGCAGGAGTAGCAGCTATGATATCAGTTAAATTAGACATCAAGCCTAAATGTATCAGAAGAGACAAAGCAGGTCACTTTTTTTTACTAGTGAAAGGAACAATCCAGCAAGAGGAAATAACAATTGTCAACATTTATGCCCCAAACATAGGTGCACCCACTATCATAAAACAAACTCTGTATGATATAAAGCTACACATAGACCCAATACACTAATAATGGGAGACTTCAGTATTCCTCTCCATCATTAGACCAATATCCTAAACAAAAGATCAGTAAAGATGCCTCAGACCTAAAGAATACCATAAACCAAATGGGCCTATTAGATACATACAGAATATTTCACCCAACTACAGCTGAATTCACATTTTTCTCAGTTGCCCAAGGAACCTTCTCCAAAATAGACCACATTCTGGGCCACAAAGTGAGCACTGGCAAATTAAAAAAATGTAACATAATTTCCTGCATCTTTTCAGACCACAATGAAATGAAACTAGACATCAACTCTAAGAAAACCCAGAATAACCATGTAAACACATGGAGACTGAACACCACACTATTGAATGAGAAATGGGTCATAGAAGAAGTAAGGGGAGAAATTAAAAAATTCCTAGAAACTAATGAAAATAGAGACACAACATATCAAAACCTCTGGGACACCTTCGAGGCAGTTCTAAGAGGAAAATTTATAGCACTGTGTGCTCACATAAGAACAGAAAATCACCAAATAAATTACCTAATGACACAGCTCAAAGCACTTGAAAAACAAACAAGAACAATCTAATCCCAAAGCCAATAGAAGACAGGAAATTATTAAAATCAGGGCAAAAAATCAACAAAACCAAAAGCTAGTTTCTTGAAAAAATAAAAATAGATAAACCATCAGCCAACCTAACCAAAAGAAAGAAAGAATCAATCCAAATTACCAAAATAAGAAATGAAAAGTGGGATATTACCACAGAGATTGTGGAAATACAGAGGATCATCAAAAACTATTTTGAAAAACTATACTCCAACAAAATGGAAAATCTGGAAGAAATTGAGAAATTTCCAGATATATACAACTTTCCTAAATTGAGTCAAGAAGATACAGAAAACTTAATCCGACCAGTAGCAATCAAAGAGATAGAAGAGGCAATAAAGAGTTTACCATCAAACAAAAGCCCAGGGCCAGATGGTTTTCCAAGTGAATTTTATACAACATTTATGGAAGAGCTAATCCCAATACCCTTAAACTATTCTGTGAAATACAAAGAAACAGGACCCTTCCAAATACCTTCTATGAAGCCAATATCACATTAATACCAAAGCCAAATAAAACAGCTCAAGAAAGCTATAGGCCTATATTGTTGATGAACTTAGATGCAAAACTGCTAAGCAAAATACTAGCAATGCACATTCAAAACCACATCAAGAAAATTATATACCATGACCAAGTCAGGTTCATCCCAGGGATGCATGGCTGGTTCAACATATGAAAAGCAATCCATGAAATTCACCACAAAACAGAATCAAAGACAAAAATTACATGATCATCTCAATTGATGCTAAAAAAGCATTTGACAAGATCCAATACCCATTCATGATGCAAAGAATCAGAATAGAAGGAATATATTTCAACATCATAAAGGCAATATACAATAGGACAAAATCATACTAAATGGGGAAAAACTTCAAGAGTTCCGCCTAAAAACAGGAACAAGACAAGGATGTCCAGTATCACCTCTTCTGTTCAATATAGTAGTTGAGACTCTAGCCAGAGCAATAAAGGAAGATAAGGAAATCAAAGGGGTAAAAATAGGGAAAGGAGAACTAAAACTATCCCTTTTTGTGGATGATATGATACTATACTTAGAAGATCCAACAAACTCAAACCAAAAAATGTATAGAAGGGATCAAAAAATTCAGAAAAGTACCTGGATACAAAATCAATCTTAAAAAATCAGAAGCTTTTCTGTATGTCAACCATAAATTCACTGGAAAAGAAATCCAGATGGGAATTGGGGAAGGGTTAAATGAGAAATGTGTGCATGTATGCCTTTCCCAGCTTTTATCTAACAAAGATGTATAATTACAATGCACCAATTAAAAAATAAATAAATTTTTAAAAAGAGTAAAAAAAAGAGCTACTACTTCTAGAATATTGTGAGAAACTGTAAAGTGAAGTCAGAAAACAAAATCAGAAAAGTTAAAGAGTCAGAAAAAATGACAGTCCTCACATGAAATGGGCTTATTCTTTAGTTTCTGGCCCAATTTGACTTTAAGAACTTCCTCCACAAACTATTTTGTGTGCTTAATTTGTCTTTATTTCAATCTTCTTGTAAAATGTACATCATTGGATATGCAGTGTAGTGCAAACAGGGTTGTGACACACCTTCTTTTCCTTGCATTCTTCACTAAAATAATGTGTTCTTAAGATTCATCTGAGTATCATTTGCACATTCATTTTTCTTCTAATTACAACTTAAGGCTTTCTACATTTTAATAACTAGTTATGGTTTTCAGTATCAGGTTACTCTAGATTTCTTATGAACACAAACATTTCTGGGTAAAAAGTTAGTGGCCTGAGCTATAATTTTGGGAAATGAACACACTCTGTGAGAGCTAGGTCACCGCATTGGTGTGTATTTACTTAGACCTCATGCCATCTTACCTTACCGCATAGCTCCCAGGCCACACTTCCAGCACAACAGAACACCCCCCAAAGCTGCAGATTCACATTCACACATGACATTTCCTACTTCCCTCACGTTTGCCAGAAGTGTGATGTAGGACAGTCCTGTCTCCATTCTCACTCTTCTGTGTCCAATAGACTTTGTTATGTGATGGTTACTTTGGGTAGTTTCATTTCTGAAAAGTACATTTGCTGAGTAATTACCCTGAAATTTTATATCAACTCCATGCTTGCAAAGAATCCACTGCGGGCATTTTTAAAGGCCATTTTGCAAGTTGTAGCACCTCTCTTTTCTATCATCATTTACATCTGAGATGTTCTTATATAACCTAGTTTATGAAAGTTCCTTCTCAGAGAGATAGAAAGTTAAAAGAAGAGATTGTGTGAGCACAGAGATTGCTTCAGGCATATCTTCTTCTGGAAAAAATAATGAAGAATGAAAGGGAATATGTAAGTTACAGTCCCATTAGAGGTGAAAAAAGTCAGGAGAGAATAAAAGTAGTTTAATTGTGTTGGGTTACCCTTCGAACGAAGCAGCATGAATGATGTATAGTCACAGAAATAGTCAGGATTGCATATGAAAGCCTCTTCTATGCTTACTTCAATCATATCAACTCTTGGAAGATTTTTTTTTAATATAACATTAATTTGTCATTTGTTTTTCTTCTTTCGAGAAGTGTTTGTTCATTTTGATTTTTATTTTTGGATGACTTATTGTTTACTTAGTGTTAAAAATTTTAAACTCTTTAAATTCTTTGTATATTCTAGATATTAGTCCTTTATCAGCAGATAGCTGGCAAAGATCTTCTCCCATTCTATAGGCTCTTTAGATTCTTATTATTTCCTTTGTTGCACAGAAGTTTTTAAATTTAATGCCACTCCATTTATTAATTCTGTTTTAGTTTTCTTAGCTTTGGGGGTTATATTAAGGATGTTTATACCAGTGCATACATGTTGGAGGGTTGGTCCAATGGCCTCTTTTAGTAGTTTAAAGATTTCTGGTCTAATTTTTGTGTCTTTGATCCATCTTGAGTTGAATTTTGCAGAGTGAGAGGTTGGGGAGTAACTTAAGAATTTTATGCTAAGCAAAATTAGCCAGTCTTAAAAAGTGAATAATTGTATTTCCTCCCTCATATATGGAGGGAAGAATGAAATTGGGAAAGAAGAGTGACATCAGATAGAAGAGTAGAGGTTCCAAGGGGGACTTAGGGGAAGAAGAAGGGGGGATAGAGACATGCTGCACGAGTTGTATGTTCCTATTACTCTACACCTCAGTATGATATTATTTACAATTAACCAATATAAGTATGAAAGTCTAACGTTAAGCAAAAAATGGCTTCAAAATGGTTGAAAAAAGCCGGGTATAGTGGCATACACTTGGAATTCTAGTACTTGAGGGCTGAAACAGGAAGATCGCAGTTTTCAGTCTAGCTTCAGTAATTTAGTGAGTCCCTCAGCAACTTAGTGAAACCTCATTGCAAATAAATAAGTAAATAAATAAATAAAAATAGGGATAGCACTGTATCTTGGAGTTAGAATGTCCCTGGATTCAATTCCAAACAAATTCAATTGCAAACAAACAAACAAATGGTTGAAAAGGGGATCAAGATGTTGTATAGGTATGTAAAATAACTAAAACTAACCTCAGCATCCTTCCTGGGAGCAAAAGAAACAAACTTCCAGGCCAGGTTTTCAATCTTCTGACCAAATAGTAGTCAATTTTATTCCATCATCAGTTGTCCTATGAGAATTCTTCCTGAATATGCACTCATATTTAGCATTGGCAGTTTTACTTCTCCAGCTATTTTCAGATTAGACTTGTCTTTCTGTGTGTTGCCGCTGCTCCAGTTCAGAATCTTAGCAATGCTTGTTGGAAATATCTCTTGCCTTGACTTCCAAAACCAGACTCCAACATTGCTTCTCTCAAATACAGAGTCCACCATGTTACCAGATATGCAGCTAAAATGCACATGTGTTGCTTTCTTCTCCAAACTGTGTCAATGACTTCTCTTCCTGTGACCTCTCCTTCCTTTCTCCCTCCCTTCCTCCCTCCCTCCCTCCCTTCCATCCTTATTCCCTCCCTCTTCTCCCTCCCTCCCTCCCCCTCTCTCTCTCTCTCTCTCTCTCTCTCTCTCTCTCTCTCTCTCTCTCTCTCTCTCTCTCTCGATTGAACTCAGAGACCTCCAAGTTACACAACCAGCCTATTTTATTTTGAAACAGGGTCTCAATAAGTTGCTGTGGATGGCTTAGAAAATGTGATTCCCCTGTCTCAGACTCTCAAGTACTCTCCTTTCTCCTTTCTCCCAGGCCTCTCAGAGCTGCTAATGTGGATTAAGCTGATGTTTAGCTCCTTGGAAATATCCTGCTGTTTCTTAACCCTGAAATTTTGCTTAATCTGCTCTCTCTGTTTGGCTAGTCCTCCTCCCACCTCTTCATTTCTCAGGATAAATCCTATTCATTTCCTCATACTCAGATCTGGCCCTTCTTCCCACTTGGGCCGAGTTAAATATTCTTCAGTGCTACTCCTGAATCTCCCAAAATACTCACAGAAAGCTCAATTATTTGACTTACTGGATTATGTGTAAACTTTCTCTTTATACTATCTAATAGCATAATGTAATTTTCTGAGCAAGAGGGATTTGGTTTTTTATCTTCATGTGGGTAGTCAAAATAATTTAAGGGAAGTAGAATTTCTTTGGGGTAGCAACAGTTTTGTTCTGTATGAAGTTAATAAATACCTTGAAGGTGGAAGAAATTTTGAGAAAAAAAGAATATCTAATATTCAATTTTGTATCTTTTATTGTACTGCCTGATAGTGTAATACTGCATTCTGTTGTGTTTGATCTTCAGTAGAGCCTATTTGCACACAGTCTTGAGCTGGTAAATTGTGAAATACATTTATAAGAGGCTGTTCTGAGCAACATTGTATGAAAGATGGTGTTTCCTACTATACGTAATTTGAAGTTTGAGCTAATTTTAGCTTGAAAGACAAGGAAAAAGATGACAAACTGGAAGGCTTGGGATAATTATATTAAATAACTTACTAAGTAAAATATTAAGCAATAGTAGCAGAAAACAAAAAGGAAAGGTTGGATGTCCTCTTTCGTGTAAAATAGTTTAAATCTATGCATAAAAAAGAATAGAACAAAAAATTAATAGTAGATATTTCTGGCTGCTATTACTTTTATGTCTCCATAGTTGACATATTTAGCAAAGTGACTAAATGTGTCTTTTCATCTTAGAAAAGTTTTTCAAGGAAAAAAATAAATGTACTAGCATTGATAGTTTGACATCAAAAAGATCATGTTTCAATTACTGATTTTTAGTGTTTACCTTCACCAAGTTTTTTCCTCCCACAGAGAAACATATTTTTGAGTAAACTAAATGCTACTGGACAAAGTCCAGGGTGTGTTTGCCATTCTGCTTTTCCCAAAGTCTCCTTTGGCCAATGTTGAAGTCTGACTTTAAACAAGTAAGATAAAGGATAATGTATCCACCAATATTCTAACTGCTGTAATCCAAACAATTGATCACGCATCTTAGATGAAGGAAGATTTATTTGCTATGATATTTTGTAAATTTAAAGGCTTAGTCCATGTTAGGTGGGTGTGCAGAACTCAGTGCATGGCACCAGGAAATGGAGGGAGGGAGAGCATAAGGCTTCATTCTTGTATCATGGAGGCCTGAAGCAGAAAGATGATAGATAGATAGATAGATAGATAGATAGATAGATAGATAGATAGAGCACAAGTAAGCAGAGGGAGAACAAACTACATAATCCCCAAGGACACACCCCCAGGAATCCTTCCTTAGAGCCAAGCCTCACTTCCAACATTGCTACCTTGTTTCTGCGAGGGCGGGTGGGGGGGGTGGGCATTCTAAATCTGAAACATTATAGATATCTCTGGTGCCATTCTCAGCTTTCCTTTTGAAACCTGTCTCCTGCAAACCAGAGCCCTGCAAGTACACTGAGCAACCAGGCTGAGGCCTCAAATTTCATCCCTGTGTGGCCAGTGGCATTTCTTGCCCTCCATTACAATGAATTTGTTCTGTTTGCCTTTCATGAAAATTATATAATTGGGGTCTTAGTCCCTTACCACTTTATGCTCCTTCTGGAGGCAAAGTAATTTGGACAAATTAATGATAAGTTCTTACTATTTATTTATTTATTTATTTTGGTACTGGGGGTTCATCTCAGGGGCAGTCTACCTCTGAGCTATATCCTCAGACTAATTTTATTTATTTATTTTTATTATTTATGTTTGATACTAGAGATTGAACTCAGGGCCATTCTGCCTCCAAGCTACACTCCCATCCCTGTTTTTTTTTTTTTTTTTTAATTTTGAAACAGGGTCTCACTCAGTTAATGAGAGTTTCACTACTTGCTGAGGCTGTTCTGGAATCTGTGATCCTCCTGTCTCAGTCTCCCAAATACTGGGATTATAAACCCTGTGCCACCACACCTGGCTTTTTGAGTCATTTCTATTGACTTTTTTCAATATTGTTTCCTCTACATTAGCTAGTGTGCTATGTTCTTTTTGCCTGAGAGATATTTCTCAAACCTATAGCCTGATCCTTGCTGGGCACTGACTCAATTCAGGGCCTATATTTTGTTTCTTTTGACTCTTCCAAAGGCTAGCTAGATGGTCCCCTTGCCTTTGAATGTTTCCCTTCCTTTCACATTATTCAAACAGCCTCTGGCATTATATTTTTGCAGTGTAGATAGGATTATGATACTTCCTTCTGTTTTTTAACATTTTGATATCACCTTAAAAAAAACTTTGATGATGCAATGGAAGATTCAAAAATATTGCTCTAAGATACAGTCTAAAACACTTGGCATATCATGAAAAAGAAGTATTACTGATTTGACCCCACTGAACTTTTCCATTCACAATTTTGGTCATTCTCTCTTACTCTTTACCCTCCAGATATTTTATTTTTCCAAACCATAGTAGGTGCATTACCCACCACTACATGTACCTAAATAATTACTGTTCATTCTGAAAATCTCAGGACATTTGGCATAGCCTATGTGGATAGTTCTCTTTCTCATCTATAATTATCTCTACCATGCTAACATAACATTTCCCCCTTTATATATTGTAATACCTAAAACATTGTATTGAAGATATTTAATAACTGAGGAGAATGAGGATCTAAATCTTGTTGTCTCCATAGTTACAGAACCAACATATGGTAGTTTATAAATAAATGACTGGAAAATGAGATAATATAATATGAAAATTTGTTATATGTGGAGAACTGTTTAGGAAAATCCTCCCAAGAGTAATCTAACTTGGCAATACTGTTATTTCTCCCCAACATCTAGGAATTTGACCTTAGGGAGGGTATACAGGCATGTGACCTCTCCTTTTGGGATGTAGCCCATTCTGTTACCATATTCAGTTTCTCCATCTTATGCTTTGATACTAGTTTTCCCCAATAGTTTGTCCCACAGGTTTAGCAAATATTATCTGTAAAGTTCCAAATAGTAATTATGTTAGGGTTTTCAGGCTGTTCTAACTACTTAATCTTGTTGTAGCTAGGAAGCAGCATAGAAAACATATAAATGAATGGGTGTATCTCCATTCCCTAACACTCTTCTATTTATAAAAAATGGCAACAAGACAGATTTGGACTGTAGGCTATAACTTTCTGATCCCTGTTCTAGATTTGGGGCTTAGGTGAATATAGCTAGACCCCAGATACAGATTATGATAACATATCTGACAAAGTAGTGCTGAGCTTTGGTGTTTTTTTGATTAATGGTGTGCATGTATAGTCTGATCCATGATAGAACTTGGAAGAAGATCTTACAATGGTTAGTCTCATTGAAATTTGGATGACAAACCACCTTGATAAAGTTTTTGTGATGGGCACAAATCTAAGTTGGTCATTCAAAAGCTTCTGTATCATACTGTCACCTCTGGAGCATATGCTAAACTAGTCCATTCTCTCTAGCAAGAAATGCCCTGTCTCTTAGAAGTCACACTAGCAAAACCTCTTTCCAGTGGTTGCGGGGCTGACTACACTCTGGTTCCTTCAACACCTTCCAACTCCATGGAAGGTATCCTTGGAGAAGTAGGTTATTGTTAGATGTCTCCCTAGACAGAGGGAACCTCTTGCATTCACAGTGTGGCCCATCCCTTTAGGGGTGTTTTTACACCATTCTTCCTTCAACTCTAGTGGTCTCACAGTTAAAGAATCAGTTTGGAGAAATTTTGTAGGATTTCTGAAGAAACATATAGGGCATATTCCCCAAAAAGAAAAAAAAATCTTTAAGACATATAGTATTTCAGAGGCATGAAATATTTCAAAATATATTTTTGAAAATGCATTTTCTTCAATGAAGTGAAGATAATGTCTTTTACTATCCTTTGCCTATAGCATGTTCTCAGTGCATGTTTGTGACATGAGCCAAACAACTATGGTACTTATTTAGAGAATAAAGATGGCTGTGCTTAGTAACTTGCAAAACATAGTATCTTGTTAAAGAGGAGTCTAAGAGTATGTTAGAGATACAGAAGACACCATAGTTTTCATTTGTGCATCTCAGAATCAAATATAAACTCAAGTAAAGTGGATGCTGACATTTTAGTAGCATTTGGTTTATTGCATATGTTGAGGTAAAGCAGTAGTTACAAAACATAATATAGAAAAGTTCCAGGTTTTGGATTTTTGAGACTCATTATTCCTTTTCTCCCCCTGCTTATCTGCATGTAGTTTTATTGTTTTCTTCTATGTCCAAGGATATGAAGTAACCATACAAAGTACTCTTCCTTGGACGTCTCCTTTGCTGTCATCTTGCTTCAGGAATCCGCTCTTGCCATGGTGAGTGAGCATCTTCCAAAGTGGAAACTGCCAAGGAACAACTGTTTTTGGAAATCTTTATGTGACAACCTAGAAAACACATGAACTGAGGAAGGCTATCATTTAATCTGAGAAGTCAAGTTCAAGAGACACCATAAAACTTTGTGAGATACATATACAAAGGTATTCAAACTTGGGAATTCTTCTACTTTTTAAACTGGATTTCTTTGATTATATTGGGATCCTTTGGGATTCTTTTTGACATGTATGTGTTAAATGAATAGCAGCATCTCTACCAATCCCATGGGATTCTCAACATTATAGATAATCTATAAAAGACTATTCTAGAGTTGTCTTAAAACTGCCAGTGATTTTCCAGTAAATGTTCATCTCCTGATATAAATAAAAGGATTTAAGGAAGACAGAGTCTCAATTGCAGTCTGGTCAATTCTGTGGGGAAATCTCTGTTGGAGGTAAGATCAAAATATTGACCATTATTGATTCTAAGAAAGTTAAATGGCAGTGTTCTGAGAATTTATTATATTAGTGATTCTGTTTTAGTGTTTTAATCAGATAATGTTGTTTTTATTTAATTAGTGATTTGGTAGTCTGTAAGAATCAAAAGGAAGCTGCATGATTGCTCTTGTAATCCCAGTAACTCCGGAAACGGCAAGAGGAGAATTGCATGTTTATGGCCAGCCTCAGCACTCAGTAAGGTCCTCCCCAATTTAGTGAGTACCTGTTTCAAACTAAAAATAAAATAGGGCTGGGGGAGTAGCTCAGAGGTTGAATGCCCCTAGGTTCAATCCCCAGTACCACACACACACACACACACACACACACACACACACACACACACAGAATCAAAGGATCAAAAGGCATGTTCAATTTTCAAAAAAGAAAAAATTAAAACATTCTAATTTAAAAACAGGAACCCAGTTTCAATTAATATATTTATGTGTTAATATATATATATAACCAAGGCAAAATACCTTTCTTAAATGAACAATTGACCAAGTTTGACAAAATATTGTCAATAGAATAAGTTTAATAATTTGTAAATTCTTCACTTTTCAAACATCAGATTTTTCTAGCTTTCTGCTATATGTGTGTCATTTTCATTACTATATAATAAAAGTTCATACTGTACTACACACATGTTATGTAATATGAACTATGAAACCCTAAAGAAATAAATTGAAGATCATAGAAGATGGAAAGATATCCCTTGCTCTTGGATAGGCAGAATAAATATTATCAAAATGGCCATTCTACCAAAAGTGATCTTCAGAACCAATGAAATCCCTATCAAAATACCAATGCCATTCTTCACAGACCTAGAAAAATCAGTTATACATTTCATATGGAGAAACAAAAGTCCCAGAATAGTCAAAGCAATTCTCAACAATTAAGAAGCATTCACAATAGCCAAACTATGGAAGCAGCCAAGATGTCCAACCACAGATGAATGGATTACAAAACTATGGGATATGTACACAATGGAATTTTACTCAGCCATAAAGAAGAATAAAATCATGTTCTTTGCAGGGAAATGGATGCAACTGGAAAACATTATGTTAAGTGAGATTAGTCAGTCACAA
>PVLC010007406.1:34003-63805 GCA_004027655.1 Graphiurus murinus | reverse complement strand
GAGCCGGGCGTGGTGGCGCATGCTTGTAATCCCAGCATTCGGGAGGCTGAGACCGGAGGATCCGGGTTCGCGGCCAGCCTCAGCTACCTAGTGAGGCACTCCGCAACTTAGTGAAACTCGGTTTCAAAATAAAGAATAAAAAATAGGGCTGGGGGTATAGCTCGGAGGTAGAATGCCTCTGAGTTCAATCCCCAGTACCGCAAAAAAAAAATAAATAAATAAAAAAAAATAAAAAAAAAATAAAAAGGACTGGGCATGTAGCTCAGCGATAGAATGAAACTGGGTTTAATCCCCAGTCCCCCCGCCCTAACGCGAAATATAGAATACTATTCAGCCATTAAAAGAATGAAATCCTGTCATCTCCAACTACATTAATGCAATTGGAGGCTATTATACTAAGTAAAATAAGCCAGACACAGAAAGTAAAGTACTGAATGTTCTCACTCATGTGGAATTGAAAACAGTTGATCTTATTGAAGCCAAGAGTAGAAAGAAGGTTACCAGAGGATAGGAAGAGTAGGGGCATTTGGGAAAGATGGGGAAAAGATGATCAGTGAATACTAAGATATAGTTAAGACAAAGAAGGAAGATTTAGTGTTCTATCGCATAGTAGGGCAACTATAGACAGTGATAATATGCCACATATATCTCTATATGGACTAGAAGAAAATAATTTAAATATTTTCATTATAAAAAAGTGATAACTAATGGAGAAAGTAGTTATATATACCCTGGTTTTAATATTATTGAATGAACAATATATTAAAATATCACATAATGCTCCATAAAGGGTATAATTTTTAATATCAGTCTAAAACTTTTATGAAAAATAAAAATAAAACAAAAATGCCACAACTTTTTTAAACTATGGAGTTGGGTTAACATTTCCAAAGGTACAAGGCAGAATGTGTGTTACATTCAGAGAACTACTTGTATGGCTAGGGTGAGGTATTCATACAGTGGGTAAAAGATTTGACCTGAGAACAAGGCAGGGAAAAATACTGTCAAGTGCTTTTCTTCCATATAATTATTCAAATTGTAACCTAAAAAGAATGGAGAAGTATTTGAATTTCAAGCAGGAGAGTAACAAATTAAGTTTTGACTTTGAGACAGATGAACCTAACAGCTTTGTAAAGTGAAAACTGGAAAGAAGATAGACTGCAGATAATTTAGAAAGCCATCACTCTGTGCAAAAAGAAATTAGGATACCAATAGATAGGAAATAGTTACATGGATCTCTGTAAAGAGTAAATAATGTTTCCTACCTTGATTAACTCACATAGTTTTAATATGAATAAAACAAACTTGTATTTTGTTAATTGTAAAGCTCTGTATACTTTAGGAAATACTATTATAAAATCCCTATGGATTAGTTTCTTAGTTTAATGACATAGTGAAACAACTATAAACATAAAACTAGAGTATATGTGATAATCAATCCTGAAGTAGGCTGTGTGTACAATTAAAGACAAAGGCTCACAATAGATCTGGCCTCTCAATGTAAGAAAAATTCAGTTAAAATCTGTTCCATGGAAATGAACTTGATTATGAATATTCAGGATATACACCAATAAAAAACATGCACTGGAAAAAAGATGGCCTCTTCAACAAATGGTGTTGACAAAACTGGTTAACCATATGCAGAAAAATGGAAATAAATGCCACTTTCTCACCCTGCACAAGAGTCAATTCAGGATAGATCAAAGGCCTGGAAGTCAGGCCAGAGACCTTGTAGCTACTTGAAGAGGGCATAGTTCCAACACTTTAACACATAGACACAGGTAAAAATTTTCTCAACAAGACCCCAAAGGCATAGGAAAGTTAAAGGAAGATCAATACATGGGATAGCATTAAACTGAAGAGCTTCTGTGCAGCTAAAGAAACTATCAAGAACCTCAACAGAGAGCCCACAGAATGGGAGAAATTTTTGCCAGCTACTCCTCCGATAGAGGACTAATATCTAGAATATACTGAGAACTCAAGAAACTCATTGCTAAGAAAACTAATAACCCAATCAAAAACTGGGCAAGTGGACTAAATAGACATTTCACAAAAGAAAAAATACAAATGGTCAATAAATGCATAAAAAATGTTTAGCATCATTAGCAATCAAAGAGATGTAAATCAAAACTACCCTGAGATTTCACCTAATGCCAATTAGAATGCCAATCATTAAACACACACACACACACACACACACACACACACAAAAACAAATGCTGGTGAGGTTGCAGAGAAGTGGGAACTTTAATATATTGTTGGTGGGATTGCAGATTAGTGCAACCACTTTGGAAAACATTATGGAGGATCCTCAGACGAATGGAAATGAACCTACCATATGATCCAGCAATACCACTTCTGGGTATCTACCCAAAAGAATGGAAACCAAACTACCAGACTAATGCATGTGTATCTAGTTTATAGCCACACAATTCACAATTGCCAAACTATGATACCAACCAAGATGTCCCTCAACAGATGAATGGATTATAATACTATGGGATATGTACATAATAGAAGTTTACTCAGTCATAAAGAAGAACAAAATCATGTCATTTGTAGGGAAATGTATGGAACTGGAAAACATTATGTTAATTGAGATTAGTCAATCACAGAAATTAAAAAATTGGATGATCTCCCTAATATGCGAAAACTAGGGAGAAAGTGGATCATAGGAGGAACTCTAGACAAAGAAGGAAAAACCTTAGATGAGGGAAGAAGGTGACCTAACTGAGGGAGATAGGAAGGGGGAAGAGGGAAACACCTCAATGGACATGATGTACATACACAAACATCAAAATCACTAAACTGAATATGAGAAGGAGAGAGGGGGTAAGGAATGCGGCAAGAACTGGGGAAGTGTTAAGTGAGAGATGCGTGCATGTATGCCTCTATCAGCTTGTACCTAACCTAAGAAAACTGTATGATTACAATGCACCAATAAAAAATACTAAAACAATTAAAAAGTTCAGTTGAGCTGGGTGTGGTGGTGTACGCTTGTAATACCAGTACTTGGGAGGTGAGACTGGAGGATCAGGGTTTGTGGCCAGTTTCAGGTACTTAGTGAGGCTCTCTGCAACTTAGTAAAACCCTGTTTCAAAACAAAGAATAAACAAATAGAGCTGGAGGTGTAGATCAGAGGTAGAATGCCTCTGGGTTCCATCCTCAGTACCGCAAAGGAAAAAAAAAGGCCAAAAAGGTGCTTCTGTGATTACTTGATTACTTCTTTGAAAAAAGACACAAATTTTTTAGTAAGATCAGAGAAAGGAGACATCCCTAAGACCTATGACAGAAGTATTAAAGGTAGGCAATGACCCAAATTTGTATTACTAAATCCATTTCCTTCCAAGAAGGTAGAATAGAATCATGGAAAGAGTGAGATACTTAGAATCTGACAAGTCTGGTTCAGATTCTAGCCTCTATAGGTAACTTAAACTCACTGAACCACTGTGTTTAAATGAAGAATATAGGCATGATAAAACATATTTTGGGTTGTTCTAAGAACTAGCTAAAATAATAAATGAAAAGTACTTATTATTGCACCTAGCAAGTAAAAACACTCACTAAAAGGAAGTTATTAATATATTAGTAATTATGTTTTGTTATTCAATTTCTTCTTACTTGAGTGAGAAAATATAATAAAATGAATGTTTTTATTAATCCACTAAAGAAAAATGTGAATTTCTTATATTAGAACCAAATTTGGAACAGGAACTTGTAATTAGTAAGAGAATGCACAGGAAGAATTTTAATATAATAATAAAGCTATGGAAGAGGAAAACTAAAATTTGAGGACAAATGGAATATATAAGTTTAAATATACCATGAAACACTTGGTTAGCTTGGGGTGTTTTTGTTCACAAAATCCATGAGGTTAATCATACATCACTCTATATTTGCTATTACAATTGCTATATCATCCATTTCCTGGTCTTACTAGAGAGGCAAGGAGTTTGAGTCAACATAGCAGAAGGGACTAAAGATTATATCATTCAACAGGAAACAAAAAAAAAACCCTCTTAGCCGGGCATGGTGGCACACTCTCCTAATCCCAGCTTTTGGGAGGCTGATACCGGAGGATCCAGGTTTGTGGCCAGCCTCAGCTACCTAGTGAGGCACTCCGCCAACTTAGTGAGACCCTGTTTCAAAATAAAGAATAAAAAAAAATAGGACTGGGGGTATAGCTCGGAGGTAGAATGCCCCTGAGTTCAATCCCCTGTACCAAAAAAAAAAAAAAAAAAAAAAACCCAAAACAACAACAAAAAAACCCTCTTACCCTCTTATTTCTATGTCAGGAGATTTGTCTTATATTTCTGGTCTCACTACTAAGTAGAAGAAATTTTAGTGATGTTTTTTCTATAGGTCTTAGTTTCCTCATCTGTCAAACTAAGACCTGGAACTAAATGCTCTTTAGGGTTTCTGGCTTTTGAAAATTGAGGCTTCTACAAATAATATATGCCTAGATGTTTGCCTCAGCTGCAATAAACACAAGGGTCATATTAAAAAAAAACTACTAAGCATGACGATATACATCTGTAATCTCAGTACTTGGGAGGCTGAAACAGGAGGATTGTAGGTTCAAGGTGGGCCAAGGCAATTTAGCAAGATCCTCAGCAACTTAGTGAGATCCTGTTTCGAAATAAAAAAATAAAATATGGTAGAGGGTATAGCTTGGAAGTAGAATGCTTCTGGGTCCAATGCCTAATAACAAACACACACACACACACACACACACACACACACACACACACACATACACACAAACGTAAATAACTCCTACATACAAAAATAAGATAGCATCTTAATAAAAATGGCATTGTGATTACAACAGGCTCCACACTTAATATAGCATCCACATGACTAATAAACTTTGAAATGTTCTCAAACTCATTAGACAAGATGGAAATTAAACTACAATGATATACTATAGCACAACAGTAAGAATGGCTAAAATTAAACACTGATAATGCTAACCACTTGTGACAGTATCCTTAACTATCATACAATGATTATGATTAAGTAAGTATGTTAATCTACTATCAAAAATTACTTGATGTTATTCATTATCAACTAAAGGTGAATATTTGGCTCTTCTATGACCCAACAAACTTTTGGTATTTGCATAACAGAGTTGCAAGTACGTGTGCAAAAAAATTTATACAATCTTCAGAATAGCACTATTTTTAAGAGTTACCAAATGGGATCAAGCCACATGTTCATTCGGCATAGATGAATTAAATAATTTGTGTTATATTCATATAATAGTGTATCACACACAGCACCCAAAATAACTGAACCACAGCTAAAACCAAAAAAATAGCTGGAGCTCACAAAATATTGTACAAAAGCGAGAAACAAAAAAGCACATATTATATAGCCTCAATTACATAAACTTTGGAAACTCTCTTCCTAATTGATGGTGTGTGAGAAGTCAGTAAGGCAACTGTCAATGGGAGTGTAGTGCCTGGGAAGGAGAAAGATTGGTGTTTTTAGATGTTGATATTCTTTTCTTGACTTAGTGGTTTGTAAGATGTGCTTGGTCTTTGAAAATTCATTAATTTCTATAGTTGCTAATGTGTGTATGTGAGGAAAGTTTTAAATATTAAGCTGTACAGAAATCATATTTCCATCTATAAAAAATTATTCCATTAATGAATTGTGGGAGATATTTTTTTTCTTTTCTGTATCCTATATCTCAATTACTTCAGAGTATCAGAAATATAGATAGAAATCGAGATGTACATATGTACACATACACTTATATATGTGGGAAGATCTGAGAAGGATGGAGGAAGAAGAAATAGGAACAACAGACAGTAAGAGAGGAAGATACATTCTATGTAACTTATTCAAATATGTACTGTTTGACAGAAAGGGACTTTCCGGACAATCCAATTCTTCAGAAAATATCCTGCTTATCTTTTATTCCAAATTGAAATGTAAAATTATGTCTTTAAATTCTTAGGAGGAGTTGGGAGTAAAGCTGAAGTTCAATTAAGTTGGATGTTTAACACAATTTTCTCATGTCTATAAAGTAACAGACTTATCCTATAGACGATGTCATCTTGTTAACCCTCCTGTGTAATCTCTGAGGTCTCACTCTGTGATTACCTTTAAACATAGTTGAAACATGCTTAAGTAACTTCTAATTAAAGTCAGATTACATTGAGATAAAAATACCCTGAGGTAAAATAATGCAAAAGAAAACAGAGAAAAAAGTTTCCAGGAAAATAGTATACAAACTACCAATGAGAAGTGATTGATCGTTTTGGAATCTTCCCAAAAGTCTGCATGGCCATGCTCAACATAGATTTAAAAATCATTTAAACTCATGGTCTGTGATTGACTTCTGTAACGATCTAAACTCTTCCTTGTAGGTTTGATTCCAGTGAAGCTGAGTAGCAGCTGTTAGGCATACTCCTCTTTATTTCAAGTGACCCTTCAAATATGTCACCTTACCCAATTTTTCACTGAATTTGCTTTTTTCCTTTCAGCTATCATTTTGGTCTTTGATGAACTCGCCAGCTTTTTTCCTATAACTTAAACTAGGAACCCTGGAAGCCTCTGGCTCATTCCTAAACCAGCTTTTCTTTCTGGATTCACAGCTGCTGCTGCTCTCTGGAAAGCTGTCACTGTAGATATTTTCCTCTTCTCATCCACGTAAAGCACATTCATCTTTAAATTCCTCAGGGACCATATCTTAGTCATATTGCTCTAGCACAGAGCCTGGCAGTTAGAATTTATCAATAAATGTTTGTTGGATGAATGGAAAGCAGCAGAAACAACCTGTCAGTTCGGTTGGTGGGCTTTAATCCTGTTCAGGATGACCTCATGGAGAAATAGGCTCTGCCTCCTGCCATTGTAGCCACTATAGTCAGCCTATAAATGGCTCAGCAGCCAAAGGAATGGGAGCCTGTGATTCCTACTTACTAAAGTAATGTTTTCATCATGGGCATACTTTCCCTCAATCTCCTTGTTTTCACTCTTTTTACAGAAAATAAACGAGTCCCACAGCACCCCCTAACACACACTCACACAATATTAGGTTAGTATTAGGGTCACTTTCCATAATCCAGTTCATTGTTGTTGCACTGTATAATTCTACCCATAATATGTAAAAAAGTAATCTGTGCTAGTAATATTAGAATATTATGCTCCTCATCATGCTTTATCTTGGGAGTATTACAGTGCCATGGCTAGAGCAGAATGATTCCGATAAATTTCTTTTCCCCACTTCTTGCTTCTTTGTGTTTATAACCCTGTCTTAAGATTGCCACATAATGTCAATATTTATTTTGGAAATCTAATAAGCACCATTTACCTTGAAGTGTATATTGACAGAAATCGATTTCTGTGTACTGCCCCAAATTCAAGTTCAGTCATGCCCCACACCCTCTATAAATGTTCAAAAGAATATCTCCCCATCTTTACTTCATAAAGTACTGTCTAGATGATTTTTTTACACATTTGCTTATTACTTGTCATGTACTTTGAGCTATACCCACAAAAAAAAAAAAAAAGAAGTTTTCTGGCGGCCAGCCAGTTAGACATACATTTAACATGTTTATAATTTAAGTTGAAGCCACGTTTTCAAAAGTAGTGTATATGTTTAATATTTAAAGTACCCTTGCTTTATTCAGAAAGCATAAGTTATATTATAATCAATTAATGTCTATAGGTTAAAGATTAAAAGTATGGAGCTGTGAAAAGAGTTTTCTTGAAAACAATTGTTTTCTAAAATTATCAAAATGGCACTGATATATTATACCTATTTTTTTCATTTAATTTAAAGACAGTGTAAACTTCAGAAGACATTGTCTTATCTTTTGTTAACATCTACACAAACTGGATTGAATTTGCGAAAAGTTACATCTGCAGAGAGATCTTTGCAGATATAAATCTCTTGAAGTCAGAATGTAAATCATGAAAAGACTTAGCTCCTTCAAAGCTTCAAAAGCTATGATCAGTAATTAATAAACACTAAGTAAATATTGGTGAGTTTGATTTTATAAAATATAATTTGAAATGGATTTATTTTCAATCTATAAAATGCTACTTTTTCTTTATCAAATTATTGTTTCTTACTTGCAATCATTCTTTCCTTTTACCATAACATGAAACATATGAAGATATCAGAACAAGTAAAATATCAACACCCATGTTAACACTGAAAATATGCATAAAAGAGCTTCTTAGTAAAACAACTTTCTCTCCAATGATTTATATTTTCCTACAAGAAATTAAAATATTATCAACTATTTAATAACAATTTGAATGTATACTTTGAATTTAGGGAAAGGAGAGTAATATTTATCTCCATTCTAAAACAATCCTAACATGGTAAATTCTTATTTTCTAAGCTGAAAGTAAGGTAAAGTGAAATAAATGGGTAATCAACTATTTTTAAATTTCTAAGAGTTTTTGTTTTATTATTTTAATGAGAGAAAAATAAAAATATCAAAAACACAAACTTACTCAGCATGCTCTAAAATGCTCAATTTTTAAATAAAAAGTACTGCTTATGAATTTTTTTCTGGTGTTAAGGAAAAATAGACCTAAAAGGATCATCATGGAAGGACCATGCACTTTCATAATTCCTTGAGAAACTCAGTGATTATAAGGAATGCCAATCAGAGTTCAATATTCTTGCTCTTGGAATCAGGAAAAAAGTAAGTACTTTAAAAGATTTTTGCCATACTGGGGATTGAACCCAGGGGCATTCTACCTCCGAACTATATCCCCAGCCCTATTTTTTATTCTTCATTTTGAAACAGGGTCTCACTAAGTTGCAGTGTGCCTCACTAAGTAGCTGAGGCTGTCTGCAAAACCCGGTTCCTCTGGTCTCAGCCTCCCAAATGCTGGGATTACAAGTGTGTGCCACCATGCCCGGCCAAGATCTTTGATAGAAATAACAAGAACTAAATTTGCCAGAGTCAGAGCCCTTCTTTTATCAATTTCAGGTGAGAAGCAGTCTTTTTTTTTTTTTTTTTTTTTTTGCATAGCAAAAAAGCAAGTCAACTAAGGGAAAAATCTGTGTGACTTCAATTACATAAAATTGACTGGATAGTTGAAAACTAATGCATTTAAAGATTTTTTTTTTATTTTTTCAAAACCTTTCTTGTATGTTGACTATTATTTCATTGTGAGACAGATTAAGAGGACTTGAAATTATTTTCAAACACAAAAAAAGCTCTCTCATGACAACTTTTTCTAGATTGCCTCTTTTGCCTTTTCCAGGTTTATCCTCTTCCTCACTGAGTCTCCCTCATCTCTCCATATTCCTAAGCCAATAGGAAGAATTTCCTTCAGACCCTTAAGCCTTGTATCTGTTACCATAGAGACAGGCATCATAAGATAGCTGTTCAGTAACATCCTCATGGAAATAAAATAAAAATCCTATGGGCTTTACAGGAATTTTCAGTGCTACTAGTGAGTAGAAATTGTATCTTTCCCCAGGAAAAATGTAGGAATTTTAGTTTTGCATTATAGAACTATAGCAATTGTAATATATAATGGTAAATCTAGAATCCCTGAATTTTATGCTTAGAATCTGATTATAGTTTTTCCTAGGACTTAAAAGAATCCCTTCTCTTATATCCCTATGCTCAGAAAAGTATCTCATTGCTAACTTTTCATTATAGTATGTATTATCAATCATTTATTAAAAGGGTCAACTGTTCTTTTATACTGCAGTGAATATATTTTTATCTTGCTATCATTTGATCCCTTCTAGAACATATTTGATCAGGAACACTCTTATCTTTTCTGAAAGTTAAGTACTTCTCCAGAACTCTGCAATGTAAAATCTAGAGTCTACAGACCTATGAACAGAGAAAAGGGTAGCTGTAAGAAATAAATTCCACTCACTTTATCTTGTTTTCCATTGACTTCTGCACTTTCTTTAAGTTTACTGAAGCCACACTCTAGCTGAACAGCAGCAATAAAAACTGAACCTTAGCAAATAGTGCAGTTCAGTAAGATCAATGTGCTCAGACAAAGCAGATATTATATGCAAGCCAGTGATTTCAGAGTGCTCAAATTTCCTTATAGTAACATTAAATATATACTTCTCAGCAAATTATATCTTTCAATAGATTACTAGCCAAAATGGACCCATTGTTAATTGTTATGTTATATCTTTGAACCACTTTTCAAAATCTCTAGTTCTTAAATACTATGGATGGTCTCAATTTCTGTTTGTGGCCTTCAACTAATATCTAACTGAGACTTTGATTTTCTAGGTACTTGAGTCAATGAGCTAAGAACAAAGTTTTCTTATACTCTAAGATGAGTTCAGCAAACTTTAACAATCAAGGGCCAGAGAGTAAATATTTAAGACTAGTGGTCCATATGGTCTTTGTCACAACTGTTTTAACATGAAAGCAACCAAGACAGTGTGAAAACAATCATGTATGTCTACTTTCTAATAAAATATTATAGACATTTAAATTGGAATTTCATGTACTTTTTGTATGTCAAAATATTTTTTTAAAAAAATCAATTTAGACATGTGAAAAACATTTTTAGCTGGCTGACTAAACAAAAATAAGTGTGGCATATATGCCATAATTTACTGACCCCTGACATGGATGGCTCAAGTAGAAGAGTAAAGTCACTTAAAGTAATATCTTAAAAAGGTAACTTTTAAAATAAAATGATTAGACTTGCAGATACTACAATTTAGACATTTTCTCAGACAGACATCTTCTTCAATTTTCCTTTAGTACAGAAATTCCATTCTTAGTACTGAACATGCTAGGAACAAAGAGTACAGCATTTCACAATGTAGCCAAATCCCTGCTTACACCATTAATCAAAACAATTTTTTTTTTACTTTTCCAGCACAGAGATGCTAATGAATTTAAACCCTCATATACATTACAGTTCATCTAATATTTGAAATCAGCTTAATTTTTCTTCATTAATTTTCCTTCAAACATTCTTCAACTTTTTCCTTCTCTAGTACCTTCAAAGTTCCTCAGATGTTATAGTTTCTAGGATCTTTCATCATTCATGAAATTTTCACTGAACTTACTTGCAAATGTTAAAGTTCCTCTTAGACCATGGTGTCCCTCTACAAAAAATTTAAGATTTGTTCTCTTTTTTTAATCAAAAAATATTATTTTATCTTTTTTCCTGTCCTGTAAGACTGTGACTGATTATGAGAATTTGACCATCACAATCATTAAATCTTATCCAATGAACTATTATTAAAATTTAACTCTATCAAATTTAGTATATGCCAGATTTTTTGTGAATTTTAGCTTTGGATATTATAATTATTCCTATTAAATTCATCTTTTTGGTTTCACCACAATTTTTAGGTGATCATAATTCTTTGGTACTCTTGTAATTTAATATATTTGTTCTCCTTCCTAGCTAGACAACTATTAAGATCTTTCTTAAGGTTTTGCAAATTAGTATTTCATAGGCCAAACAGAGCTAAGGACAGAATCACAATGCACATTGCAATAGATTAGGTTCTAGTTAGGTGGAGCATGTTTCATAGAACTATACCATAGTCCTTTGGGAGGCCCTCCTCCTGGTTTGCAATGATACATATTAATTGTCACCTAAATGAGAGAAATATAGCAAGCTGACATATCAGATTATTATATCAAACAGCAAGTATTTCTCCATCTTTATAATATTTGCATCAAAAATATCTTCACAAAATCCACAAGATAATAGATCTTAAAAATCATATCCTGTATTATCTGTCCATTTCTCTGAACTATTAATCTTCCTCAGGAATCCCCACTTACTCCTAGTGAGGGAAAAATATTGCTTATTTTCCTGGGACAATATTTCCACTTGGGAAGTTATTTACTTTCCTCAGTCTAATTAAATACTTTATTCCATTTATCTTTATTAAGTCCAGCACAAATTGAAAATATTGTTGTGGTCCTTTCAATTTTGTGTGTGTGTGCGTGTGGTTCTGGGGATTGAACTCAAGGCTATTCTATACCTGAGGTATACCCCCAGCCTGATTTTTATTTTTTATTTTGTAACAGGGTCTCACTAAGTTGCTAAGTCTGACCTCAAACCTGTGTTACTCCTGTGTAAGTCTCCCAAGTACTGGCATTATAGGTGTGTGTTGCTGCACCAGGTTTTAAAATATTTTTGAAAACTATTTTTTCAAAGATGTGTATGTGTGTATGCGTCCGTATGCATCGGCATGCTTAAGTAGTTTGATTTTATTTGCTTTTTCCTCCCTAATAGATAGATGACATGAGAATGAAATAATAACAGGATGGACTAAGCTTTTCAGAAAAAAGAAACATTTCAAAGCATATTTCTAACTGATAATGTCTTCCCCTGCTCATTTTTTCTGGATGAAGAGTAACATACCTGACAGATAGCTGCCATCATATGTGAGAAATTTCATTCTTTAAGGTTATCACTAAAGGGAACTAAGGGACATTTTTAAAGTAAAAAATAATGATGCCAAAGTTTTACCTAAAAGAAACAAAGAGTTGTTTTTATAGCATAAAAGCCCTGGGGAAAGGGAGAACCAATGTGGGTTTGTAAAGAATTGGGGAGAACCCACAAAGATTTATAAAATAGTCAATTCTAGATTTTAAAATTATATTCAAATGTTTTTAGTCTATTTCATTTTGCCCCACCTCTATTTCGTACACTCTATTTTTATGCATCTCTTCTTCATGTTTTTTTTTTTCTTTCCTCTGAATCACTTTAAAAAACTGGTTTTTACAGATGTTATTACTTTGCATGTTGACTGCTGAACATGTTCCAGAGACAGAAAGATTTGCAAGTATTTTCAACTCTTACAATGCCTTCATCAGAAAGGGTACGGCTGCTCTTCAGGTGTGTGGCCCAAAGCCTTTAAGATTTCATTAATAATCAACAGCTGGTGCCACCTAGTGTCTGTCTTCTCCATTCATCAGTGGAATCAAATACAGAGCACTTCCTAGACACAGACGAAGCAAGCTTAAACTACAAACTAACAAACAAAAAGCCACGGTTTAGTGAGTCCAGTGGTTGATTCAAATTACACTATCTTCATTGAAAGAAAAACCTTTTTGTAAGTAACTATGGTAACAGGAGTGTGAGGCTAGCACTAAACTTGCATTTTTTTTTCTCACAGGAGACAATTCACAAAAGAAGAGTCCTGTTAAAGAAGCAATCTAAGAATTCTTTCCAGACTTGAATTATAACTTAAAATGGCCAGAAAAAGTTGAGAAATGAAACTGGCAGAAGATTGTATTTAAAAAAAAAGAGTTTACATATGGCTGATTTTTGTCAACCAACCAAAATTAACCCTGAAAGGTATGGATGCAAAATTCTGTCAGTTTCTGAGCTTCCCAAAGGTTAATCAAGTACTGCAACAGACCATACAAAAGCATATACAGTACTCAAAAGTATTTAAAGGAAATAATCAGACAGTTGGAACCACATTGCTAAAAATATTTTGTGCTGCTAAAATTATACATCTAGAAAATCATTTTCTTTCCTGCTGTACATATGAATTATAAATGATACATGAAACCACAGTCATGTATGCTTCAAGGTTAAAAAGTACTTATCCAAATTCTTCACTGTTTTATAAAACATATGTTAGTAATTAATTTGGGTGAATGCAAGAAGTATAATTAGCCCACCAGTTTCTAACTGATTCACTGATATTTAAATACATGTTGTTTTAACTCACTCTTTCTAAGAGAAATACGTAATTGAAAAACATGGACTAACAGAAAAAAAAAGTTACATAACAGCTGGTGGTGTTCCTTAACCAGATGGACTGGAATATTACAATTACTACAGAAAAGGCATAGCATATATGAGCAACATTGTGTAAACTGAAAGGTCATATTAGATGTTCATATAAAATAATCTATTCACTTGTATAATTTAGTTCTTGGACTGCTGGACAGAAAGGATAAAGAGCTGAAGGATTCTGTATTATACAGTTATGTTTCTCATACTTAGGAACATATATTTCTATATTATTTGACATCTGTTTTAAGCAGTCACTTGTTAATAAAAGCTTTGAGTGTTTTATTTTCTTGTTACCCTAGTGGTGATAAAAATTATTTCAGTATGTTCGGTCCAATATACACTCACTGACATATTCCCAAGACAGTATATGAAAATACTATATTGAAACAATTCATAGTTTCTACAAAAAGCTTAAATTGTTCCCTTGTCCTCAAAACTTTATTTCTGGAGCCAAATAGAGTCTGTGCTCATGCTCCATTTGTTTAAAAGTACTTATAAGTGTAATCTACTGACTGAAAGAAATATTGCAACACAGAAAGGGGTTCTAAAAATTGTACGCAGGCAAGAAAGAATAACAGTTAAAACTCATTAAGGTTCCAAATAAATAAATAAATAAATAAATAAATAAATAAATGCTCCAATTTTCAATAACTTATCATTTTCCATTAACAGCTTTCAAAGCCCTATCTGAAAACTAGCTGATAGGGAGAAATTAAGAGCAGTAATCAAGCGAGAAATGATAGACCAGCTGGGTCGACATCAACTTGGCAAAACGTGAATACAGTTCAATAGCTGAAACAGATGCTAGAGTTGTTGAAAAAGCCTGCAGGAGATATTGATATATTTTCTTCATATAATGCAGAATGACTGAATAAATGTCAAAAGCTGGAAACAGATGAGGAGAAATGACTGACAGTCAAACTCCTTATAAAATAGAAACCAAGTGTAACAATTTTCAACCTTTCCAAACATTATATACATTCTCATTCCTCTCAACGTCTGAAATCTGCCAATATATCAATCAGTCCTTGCAAGTAAACTGCATGTAACTGAGCAGGGGTAGATTTCCCCGAAGATTTTCCCCTTGACATCATCTACCTGGAGAAAAAAAAAACTAGACTTTTGAGAAATACTTTATTTTAAAATCTTCTAACACTGATTTCTATCCCAGAAGTGTTTCCCTGAGGTTGGAGGCAAGCACACCCCCCAAAAAATCTAACGTAGCACAAGGTAATTTTAAAATCCATTCTAAAAAAGCAACACTGTTTTCAGAGTTTGAAGAGCTCGGCAACAAACCCCAGCTACCAACAGCTGCTTGTTCAAACATATGCTTTGTCATGGTCAGCTTCTAATTGTATTCATAATGATGTAATAGCTTTAATAATCCTACCTTCCATGCCAGCTGTTTTTCCTGTCACTCCATCATGCCAATAAGTTGGCTGCTGTAACAAATCAAGATAGTGCAAAACAGCATCTTTCTCCTGATTCTGTCATCTTCCTGAAAGCATTCTATTACTGCCGACTGCTGGGAACCAGAAAGTCTATTTGAATTCCAACAGCTCCCCTTTCGCATGATTCAAGTTAGGTTAGGTGGGCATGCCTAACATGATTCTCTCAGTCATTTATTATGCAGCTGCTACAACGTCGGTGTGGTAACCACTCTGACTATCTGATACGTCAGTCGAACAAAACCTACACCTCGGAGCAAACACATGAGCCAGAGCAGCGTTCTGCATTTAACGAGCATTCTTCCTGCCTAAAAAACAGTGGATCTGCAAATCTCTTTCAGTATCTGCTCGTTTCTCTGTACAGATGCAAAGCCTTTGGATTAGATTCTTTTCCTAACTATACCAAGAGTACAGTCCTTTGCCACACATCATATTATTCACGCTGAAATTTTGGCTGATTTTAACTTATTTTACCAGCCCTTTAAGGGTAAAAAACTCTCTCTTCTGATTGCACTTTTCAAATCAGAACGTGGAGTGCTCGGCTCCACATCTCTGCTTTATTATAAAATATAGCATGCACTTTCTCAAACGGAATTTGACTCGTGATTCTATGGAAAATCTCAAATAAGAGGATTTTTCAAGAACATATTATCTATTTTGTCCATTGAAGATATTTACAGTCAGGGAATCTGTGTGGTTTTCCCAAGGGTGGACTTTTTACTTGATATTTTGACTTCAGAAGAGTGCTCTCTTCACGAAGTAGGAAATTAGATTAGCTGAATCTTTTACACAACTTGTTTTCCAAGTAAATAAACGTCATTTCAAAACAATGTATTAAAATACTATTAATGGATCCATATTTTAAAAGGAAATTATAATTGCTATTGACCTATACAGTATTAATTTTATCTAAAACTTCTAAGTATCTCTCTCTCTTAGGGCACTAATATTTATAGTTTGAAAACATATCACAGGAAAGTTTAAGTGGTTTTATGAGAAAAAAATATTTTATAGGGAGAACTGATCAAAAAAAATTTTTTCAACCAAGTATTAGATATTCAGTTTGGCGTGGGAGCTATCCTCTATCACTAGAAAAAGCAAACAGCTTATCAAGTAGCTACATTATAAAACTATAAAGAATAATTCATTTAGCATATGTGAGATAAGCCATTATGACTATTTTGAAATATAACTTCTCGAAGGTTTAGGTGTTCGTGTACACACATACACAGTTTACCTAATCTAACATCATTCTAACTTTTATTTAATAACACAAATATTCCCTATATATCAAAACATACATAATAATTAGTAACTTATACTATATTATGCTTAATTTTACACTGCTGGAAATAAACCAGAAAGACAACTGGAGTCTGTGTGAACCCACCAAAGTTTCTATAGAATGATGTACACATCATTCCACAAAACAATTCTGAAAATGCTGTGTTACCAATTAGCATTATTTTACAAAAAAATTCACTTTTTCTCATTAGCATATCTGTCCTAGAGGTTGCAAGTGGCATAAACAAGCTTTTTTTCCCTACTGTTGGCTTCTACTCACCTCTCCAACTTCAACTCATGCCTTTCTTTGCCCTCACATTTTGCTCCAGCCCCAATATACTTTTTGCTCTTCAAAAATACTATGTCCCTCCCTGTCTTGGAGATTTTCCATAATCTGCTTCACCTATCCATAAACTTGCTTTATCTTTTCACAGTTTTTAGTACAACATGGGATTCTGATATACATATACATATACATAGTTCAATGATTCCTGTATTGAAGCTAATTAACATACTCATTTATTGACATGGTTACCCTATGTTTGTATTTGACGAGAACCATTAAGATTTATGCTATCAGACGGGCGTGGTGGCGCACGCTTGTAATCCCAGCATTCGGGAGGCTGAGACCAGAGGATCCGGCTTCGCGGCCAGCCTCAGCTACCTAGTGAGGCACTCCGCAACTTAGTGAGACTCGGTTTCAAAATAAAGAATAAAAAAATAGGGCTGGGGGTATAGCTCGGAGGTAGAATGCCTCTGAGTTCAATCCCCAGTACCGCAAAAAAAAAAAAAAGATTTATGCTATCAATAAATTTCAAGCATAAAATACAGAATTAACTGTAATCTTTATCTTGCACATTAGACATCTAGAATTTATCCATCCATACGACTGAACCTTTGTTCGTTTTGTATCTTTTATCTCCAGCCTCTCCCTATCCCAGCCTCTGACAAGCATCATTCTACTCTGTTCTATGAATGTGAATATTTAGTTTCCACATATAAGTGAGGTCATGTGGTAATTTTCTTTCTGTGTCTGGCATTTCATTTAGCATCATGTCACTTAATATAGTATAATGTCCTATAGTTTAATCCATGTTGTTGAAAATGAAATGATTCCCTTCATACATATATGTTTATATATTTATATAAGGAAATGGTGATGTTTATTGATCATCCATCATTATACATGTTGTAAATTATCTCCTTATCTTGGCTATTGTAAATAATACTACAATCAACATGAGAATCAGATATTTCATTAAGATACTGATTTCCTTTTCTTTGTAATATCTACCCAGAGGAGGGATTGCTGGATCTTATGATATTTGAATTTATAATTATTTAAAGAACCTGCATACTGTTTTCCATAATAGCTGTAGTATAAATTTAAATTCCCATCAACTGTGAATCAGGGTTATGTTTTCTTCACATGCTTACCAACATTTATCTTTTGATTTTTTTTTTTTTCAGTGCCGGGGATTGAACTCAAGGCCTTGAACATACTAGGCAGTCAATCTACTGCTGAATTACATCCCTGACCTTTGACTTTTTTTATACTTTTATTGATGCATTGTAATTATACATCAGATTGAGGTTCAAAGTCATACAAACAAACATGTACACAGGTCTTCTTATGTCTCCCTTCAGGTCCCACCCCTCCCCATATATAAGAGACTGGTAATGATAATTTTAATACACGGGAATAGCATAAGTTGAGCTGTTTGTTTCATAGTTCTTCCTTTTCCTCTCCCAAGCTCCCTTCCTATATTCCCTTCCATTATTTTACTGGTCACATTGGCCAATTATTTAAAGTACTTTTTCCCCCTATTTTCTCTCTAGCTTCCACAGATGAGAGAAAACATTCAACCCTTGACATTCTGAGACAGACTCATCTCACTTAGCACATCAGATAAATGGTTTGCTAATATTTTCACCCTTCTGTAAATTGCATTTTCATTTTATTGTTTCCTTAGCAGTGCATCAACTTTTTAGTTTGGTGTTAGTTCCACATGGTTATTTTTGGTTTTGTTGCCTGTGCTTTTGGTAGCATGTCCAATAATATTACCAAGACTGGTGTCAAGAAGCTTTTCCTGTGTGCTTACTTCTAAGAGTCTTATAGTCTCAGGTAAATTTAAGTGTTTATTATTTTGTATGGTATAAAATAAGGGTTAAATTTCATTCTTTATCATGTATATATTCATTTTCAAAAGACCACTTATTGAAGAATTTATCTTTTTATCCTTTTCTCATTATGCATTCTTGGTGTTCTTACTAAACAATAGTTGACAAATAAGTACCAAAAAAATAAACAAATGCATGGATTTATTTCTGGGACCTTTTTTCCATTACATTGACCTACAGGTCTATTTTTATTCCAGTACCAACTTTCTCTGGTTACTAAAGTTTCATCATATAATTTGAAATCAGTAATTGTGATACCTGGAACTGTTACAAGATAGCTTGGATGATTTGGGCCTTTGAGGTTCCATATGCATTTTAGAATTATTTTCCTGTTCTGTGAAAAATGTCATTGATTTTTTTTAGGAATTGTGATGAATCTATACCATGCTTTGTGTACTATGGACATTTTAATAATATTAAACTTTTCAATCTAGGAAACATGGAATACCTTCCCATCTATTTGCATCTTCTTTCATCAGTATTTTATTATTTTCATTTTATAGATATTTGACTTCCTTGGTTACAATTATTTCCAAATTTTTTATTCTTTTTGATGGTATTTTAAGGGAGATTTTATAATTTTTTTCTGATGGTTCACAATTGGCATGAAGAAATGTTACTGATTTTTATATGTTGATTTTGTTTCTTGCAACTTAAACAATTTTGCTAATTAGTTTAACAATTTTTATGTGATTATTGTGATTTCCTACAAATAGGATCATGTTACAGCAAATGGAGACAATTTAACTTCTTCCTTTCCATTTTAGAAGCATTTTAGTTCATTTTCTTATCTAATTACTCTGACTAGGACTTGCAATACTATATTATATAGAGAAGTGTTAAGAATGGGAATCTTTGCCTTGTATCAGATTTTACAGAAAAAAAAAGTTTTCCGTTATTCCTCAATGATTATGATCTTAGCTGTAGACTACTCATAAATGGTCTCTACAGTATGAAGGTAATATCTTTCTACCATATTTTGCAAGAAGTTTTTTTTTTTATCATGAATAGATGCTGAAGTTTGTCAAAGGCTTTTACTGCATCAAATTAAGATGATCATGTAGTATTTATCTTTAATTATGTTAATGTTGCACATCACATTTTTATTTACATATGCTGGACCAATCCTGCATACAAAAAATAAATCCTACTTGATCATAGTGTATGATTTTTTGTGTGCTATCAAGGTTAGTTTACTAATATTTTACTAAGGATGTTCACTTCTATACTCTGAACAGAGATATTCACTTGTTTTCTTGTGCTGCCTTTGCCTGGATTTGGTATTGGAGCGATTCTGGTCTCAAAAAAAAAATAGAATTTAAAAGCGGTCCCTTGTCCATTGGTTGGAATAATTTATAAAGGATTGATAATAGTTCTTTGACTGTTTGGTAGAATTTACCAGTGAAACCATCTGTTCCTGTGCTTTTCTTTATTGAGAAGTTTTTGTTTACTGATTCAATCATTGTTATTGGTTGGTTTAGGTTTTCTATTTCTTCTTGATTCTGATTTAGCAAGTTATATGTCTCCAGGAATTTGTCCATTTATAGGTTATCCAGTTTGTTGGCGTATCATATAGTTGTTCACAGTAGTCCATTATGGTCCTTTTTATTTCTTAGGCAGCTGTTGTAACATCTTCTCTTTTATTTCTGGCTTATTTCAGTCTTCTTTTTTCTAAGTTCAGCTAAAGATTTGTTGATGTTGTTTATCTTTTCAGAAAACAAAATCTTAGTTTTCTTTTCTATTCTTAATAAGATTTATTTCTGCCCCACTACTTATTATTTTCTTCCTTCTACTAACTTTGGGCTTAGTTTTTTCCTCTTCTAATTTTTTGACACATAAATTTGGATTGCCAATTTGAGATCTTTCTTCTTTATTGTAGACATTTATATCTCTGAACTTCCTTCCTAGTACTGCTTTACCTGAATCTCATGTTTTAGTATGTTATACTTTCACTTTTGCTGCTCCCAAGATACATTTAATTTCTCTCTTAATTTCCTCTTTAACGCAATGGTTGTTCAAGGGTATGTTAATTTCCATATAGCTTTCAATGTTCCTATTCTCTTATTATTAATTTCTAGTTTTATTACATTGTAGTTAATATAAAAACAATTTATATAATATACAATGCAGAAAATATAGTTAATGTGACTTTGATATTCTTAAATATGTTAAGATTTGTTTTGTGACATCACTTCTGATACATCCTGTGGAATGTTCTGTATGTACTTGAGAAGAATCCCTATATTTCTACTGTCGGGTGGAAGATTCCATATGTATATCAGGTTCGTTTATTCTATACTGCTTTTCAAATGCACTGTGGTAATTTTCTGTCTGGATATGCCCCTATTGAAAGTGGCAAAGTGGGATAGTAAAGTTTTGTGCTATTATTGTATTGCTATATATTCCTCCTTTTAGATTTGTCAATATTTTTTAAATGCTTAGTACTGTGATATTATGTTCATATATATGTAAATGTATTATATCTTCATGTTTAATTGTGTCTTTGATCATTAGGTAGTAGCATTATTTATCTCCAGAAATAGTTGCATTAATGCCTATTTGGTCTAGTCTAAGTATGGCCATCCTAGCTTTCTTGTGGTTAGTATTCACATGAAATATCTTTTCCTTCACTTTCAATTTATGTCATTAAATCTAAAGTGAGATTCTTGTAGGCATCAGGTATTTAGACCCTTTAAAAATTGATTAAGCCACTATATATGTTTTTATGAAGATTTTAAAGCTGTTAACTGTTGTCATTCTTTTTCCCTCATTCCTATCTTGCTCTCTTAATTTGTCATTGTTTTGTATTGATAGGATTTGATTCTTTTTTTCTGTGTAACTCTAGAGGCATTTATTTTTTTTTTGCTTACTATAGGGTTTATATATCTTCTTTTAATTTTTTTTTCATTTTTTTATTTATTTATATTTTCGGCATGGACTTTTTATACATTTCTTGAGTACAACAGGGTTACATAGATATTTATGAGATATCAATCATTGTCAGATCACAAATAGCACCACTTCTTCGTTTTATACATATAGCCCACATTCTTAACATAGCCTGGTAAAGCAAACTTTCTAGAGTCATAAAACCATACTCCTTTAGGGTCATATATTTACTTTCTAAGAAGTAGGAGGGGCTTTCATCTACGAATCCTAGGGGCAATCTCCAGACTTCGAGATGCCAATGTAGCCATAGCAGAAGAGTCAGTATAATTGCTCATATATGCAGATAGCAACTGCCAGGGGGGATAGGGCCCAGCTGGGCTCCCACAACTCCCCCATTTTTATTTTAAAATGTTCCTGTCTTAGGTTGTTTCCTACCAGGTGCTTAATCTTACCCATCACGGGGTCTCGATAAATCATTCAATGAGCCCTGTCTTAGGTTGATTTGCCCTGAGGGATTTATATATCTTATAGTTAAATTATCTATTTTAAGTTGATAATTTTACATACATATATGAACTCTAGACTTTTATCACTCTTCCACCTCTTATATGCTTTTAATATTATATGTTACTGTTATCACAATTTAAATCTATTTACTTTGTATAGCTGTTAATGTAATTTAGTGATTTTTAATGCATTTTTCTTTTAACTTTATTTTATAATTAAAATCATTTTGCATAGCACTGGTATAATAATACAGTATTCTGTTTACTTCTTGGTTAATTTTTATCAATTACTTTCATACTTTCTCCCACTGTAGTGTTGTTTGGTTTCCTTTCATTTTAACATGAACTCCCTTTAACATTTCTTGCAATGCAGTTCTAGTGGTGTTGAACTCTCTCAACTTTTGACATGCTTGTTGGACATAGTGTTCTTACTTGGCAGTTTTTTTTTTCTGTCAGCGCTTTAAGCATAACTTCCCACTACCTTCTGCCCTGCAGCTTTCCCTCACTTGGATTGCCAACCTTCCATCCAAATGTGAGAAACATAATATTCTGTGCAAGGCATTTTTTACCCCCTAGATGAAATAATGTTTTCCTACTATGCAATTTCATAGCATATTGTATTTTTCCTGTCTTTGAAAAAATTCTTATGCTTATTTGTAACAAATCCTTATACAACACAGGGTGGTGATAAGCACTGTTCTTTGATTACACAGATGCGCATACACATGTATATATGCTTGTTTGTATGTATGTGTTTATGTGTCTCTCTGTATCTATCTAAATACCTATTCACTGATAGCTTGAATATAGATACCATTCAAAGATCATACTGAATCTATAAGGAGAGCTACTATTATATTCATTTGCAGATGAGGTAGCTAGCAAAGCTAACACAACTGTATTGTTTTAATTTTATTTTTTGGTATACTATTAGTTATTGAGACTTGAGATCATGTTTGTCTTGTCCACTGCAATATACTAATGCCCAGTACAGTACTTGAAAAAATATATTCTATTAATTTTCTCATCCTATAGAACTTGCTATGCAAGTTGGTACAGCACTGGTGATATGAAGATGATTAAAACAGACACAAATCCTATTTTCATGGGGCTTATGGGCTAGAGCAAGAGTTCTAAACTCAGATCCAAGCATCCATGGATAGAATTAAGATATCTCTTAAGTGGGATAAGAGAAATATTACACTTTATTTTTATCTAACTAAAATGTTGCATTATTTTCATTTAATTTCAATTCACAGCTTTAAAACTATAAACCATACTAGTATGAGAAGTATGACGTTGTTGCTAATAACAATTATTTCTTTTCACTTATAGATGCTGTATTTATCTAAAAATATCTTCACATTTATTACTATTTTATTAAACTTTCAGCTATGTCTTGCTATTTAAAGTGTTGATAAAGTATATTATCATAACTTTTTTTAATATTTTGAAAACTGTTTTTCATTATAACTGGTTTCTTCTATAATCCTAAATGTTTTATTTCATAAACTTAAATATAATTCAGATAAGTTTCAACACATATCAAAAGCTCTACAGTGTTAGGGCTCTAAGTTTTACCTAGTGTCAAAGGGTTCTACATTAGAACCCATGGTGTATCTAATGCACATGATGTACTTTCATGACCATATCAAAGTCAATCACTAAACTGAACATGAGAAGGAGGGAGGGCAAGGGAGTGGGGCGGGAAATGGGGAAGGGTTAAATGAGAAATGTGTGCATGTATGCCTTTTTCAGCTTGTACCTAACAAAGATGTATGACTACAATGCACCAATTAAAAAGAAAAAAAAAAGAACCCATGGTGGAAAGAATGGGAGAATATAGCATATTATTTAAAGCATTGTATCTGTAATAACACAATCTCAGTTTGAGTAACAAATAAATGGATTATAATTGATGTTTTCTGGGACACATAACTTAACTTTACCTTACTATTCTGTAAAATAGTACTGGTAATTCCTCCTTTGCATTCTTGCTGTAAGAATACAATAAGACAATTACTATAAGATATTTAGTCCAATGTCTGGCATTTATTAACTTTAAATAACTGTTGGGCTATATTCATGAAAGAGTTAGATATATGCATATGACAAATAAAAATGTGAAAATAGAAAACAAAGGATTACCAAAGATTTTTAGATGTGGAACTCTCATACACTACTGATGGAAGAATAAAATGGGAAAACCACTCTGAAAAACAGTTTGGCAGTTTCCTAAGAAGAAACACTATAAACACACTGTAATGGCCATGCTTTCCACTCTGAAAGAAATTAAAGATTATGTCCATATGTATCCAAAAGAAAAGAAAGCATATGGTCTCCAACTAAGCTTATACATGAATATTCATAGCAGCTATATTTGCAATAGTCCCAAATTGGAATTAATTCATGTTTATAATTATCTCACTGGATAAACAATCATGGTATATCTACACAATAGAATAATATTTTGCCACTAAAAGGACTGAATTATTGATGCATGTATCTGCATGAAGGAACTACAAAAGAATTATGATAACTCCAAGAAACCAAACAAAATGCAAATATAGATTACTGTCTAGGGAAGGTGGGGCGAATATTAGGAAAGAGTGGTCCCAAAGAGGCATAAGGAAACCTCTTGAATGATGGATATATTCATTATTTTGGCTGCAATAGTTTCATGGATATATATACATGTATCATAATGAATCAAATTGTACATTTCAAATGTGTGCATTGTATTCTATGTCAATTATACTTCAATAACACTGTTTATATAAACCTTTTGCCATATTTTAGAATATTTATATTTTTTGAGTTAAAATATAACTCTGTCACTTCCTTAACAGTTAATCTACAAAACCTGATAAAGAGCATATGCTCAAAATAATTCTCTCATTTACATATAATAAACTTGAACATACCAGGAAAATATTTTCCACCATCTGCTATGTATAGCTCCGTATTCCATTACTGAGTAATGGGGTAGCTGATCATTCTCCAATAAAGAGGAAAATTTTGTTCCATTCAACATACAGTTTTATTTATATATTATAAGCATCTAAGCCAGTAAAATAAACTATTAGGCTGGTTACAAAATGATCAGCTGCA
This sequence comes from Graphiurus murinus, assembly GCA_004027655.1. Lineage (NCBI taxonomy): Eukaryota > Metazoa > Chordata > Mammalia > Rodentia > Gliridae > Graphiurus > Graphiurus murinus. The sequence continues at coordinate 38,646 of PVLC010007406.1, read as the reverse complement.
AAAAATCTAAGATAGTGATCAATACTAGCTTATTGCCATATACTGCTATCATACAGAAAACCTTGGACTAAGTTCCCTGTGTTAAGGAATGAATAAATATTGAAGAAATTGATTTTATAAAGTATCTTTACTTCACAGCAAAGAATATCCTATCAAACTGAATGAGTACTTGGAGGGGAAGAAGATAACTGAGAAAACTTCAATTGAATCCACTTGATAGGCTGAAAACAGTAAGTTGCAGACCTACATACAATTTTTCACATGCCATGTTAAATGTGTTACGATTAGAGCCGGGCGTGGTGGCGCACGCTTGTAATCCCAGCATTCAGGAGGCTGAGACCGGAGGATCTGGGTTCGAGGCCAACCTCAGCTACCTAGTGAGGCACTCCACAACTTAGTGAGACTCGGTTTCAAAATAAAGAATAAAAAATAGGGCTGGGGGTGTAGCTCGGAGGTAGAATGCCCCAGTACCGCAAAAAAAAAAAAAAAAAAAAATGTGTTACGATTATAACAAATTAACTAAATCACTACACTTTTAAAAATTAGTAGCTCTGTGAAGTTAGTTGAATCAAGAAAAATAGAAACTCAGGGTTTCGTCTTTAAATTCTAATACTGTGCCCCAGCCTCCAGTCTAAATCAGCCAAAATATAGTTTTTAAACACACACACACACACACACACACACACACACACACAAATTATATAATGTCACTATCTCAAATATCTTCATCATACCCTTTAGAACAAATGTCCTTACTATAACTTGTAATACCCTGAGTAATATTTCCCCTCATACTTCTTTTACTCCCTTATCCTATCCTATAGATCCTTTATATCTTTCCTTACTCCAATTACACTGACAAGTTTTATTTCTCTTAAAACGTGACAAGCTTATCTTGGGACATTTTCATTAGTTTTTTCTTCCTATCAAGAACATCTTTCGTCACTTATCACAAGGCTCATCCCTCTCATCCTGGTCTCTACTCAAATGTCACCTCCTCAGAAAGCCCTTTTTTGTATTTCTAAAATAACATTTCCCTGACCTTGATCATTTTCTGTGTCTTTGTCCTGCTTCATTTTTCTTTATAGCACTTGTCATCACCTAGTAGAAAATTATTGATTGGTTGACCAAATGATTTTTCTCTCAACAGACTACAATCTCCACAATGGGGATTCCTTTGTATCTCTTGTTTACCACTGTATCCCTAATACAAAGAAAAACCTGGCACACAGTTTTAACACTATATGTGTATGCATATGCATATATGTATACAGGGTGTATATATATATATATGTATGTATATATATATATATATATATACATATACACACATACACACACACACACACATACATTCTATCCGTAGTACATTAACAAAAAGCTGGCACACAATTGTAACACTATATATATGTGTGTATATATATATATGCATGTATATAAATATATATGTTAAATGAATTAAGGAACAAAATAATGTCCAGTATTAAGATTATTATTTGGTTGCCAAGAGGTAGCTTTAGAAATTTCTCGTTAAGAATATATGCATTTCTCACAATATATCGGAATATATGTTTTCACAGAAAATAACAGAAGTTATTATAATAGTAGAAGTTTTTGAGAGAACAATTTTTATAGAAAAATATAAACAGAACCTAATATAATTGTATGAGGTCTATGCCTATAGTAGTGATATTTCACTACCTTGATGATTACAAAGTACTAACAATATACAATCTTGTCAATCATTTATCCTTTCATTCATTCCATTTTATGCTAGAATTGTTTCTGGATGTCATGAATACTACTCTCCTCATAGAGTTCATAAATTTATAAAAAAGACAAATTTTAGATAAATAAGAGTTTGATGAGAACTAAATGAAATAGCATTTTAAGAAGCATATGAATATGGGACTAACCTTATCATAAACATTCTTAAATGTAGAAATAGCTGGGCATTATGGTGCATACCTGTATTTCGGGTACTTGAGAGGCTGAGATAGGATTGCAGGTTGGGGACCAGCCTTTGAAACTTAGCAAGACCCTCCACAATTTAGTGACTCTTTCAAAATAAAAAAAGAAAACAGGACTGGGGATGTAGATCAAAGGTATAATGTCTCTGCGTTCAGCCTCCAGTACAAAAAAAAAAGGTAGAAATAAATGATAAGTAGAAATTGCATGAGTTAAGGGATACAAGCCAAGTGAATAAGTCAGGAAATCATTAAAATTCCGAGAAAAAACCTTCATGACTGCAGAACAATGAATGAGAATGGGAGAAACATGATTAACAAGATAATGGTTTCAAGATAGGATAGGTGTAGATTACATGGTGCTTTATTGTCAACCATGTTAAAGATCCTGGAATTTATTGTAGGTACATTGGAAAGCCACTAAAAGGTATGTAATAATGAGATACATGATCAGATTTTATTACAAACATAAACCTGAATGTATTGGTAATGGATTAAAAGAGGATAGTGATAGTTTTATACATTTAGAAGTCTATTAAGATATAATTTCAGTATATCAGGCAATACAATTTCAATAAGCTATTAGCAAAACAAAGTGATAGAATGAAGTAGTGGAATACAGGGATATTTAATAGGGAGCCCTGATATTGATTAGAACTTGAGGAAGATTCAGGTGTTTGAAGGAGTAAACATTTACTCCCACATTTTCAACTTGAACAACAGAATAAATTGTAGTAGATTTTCTGGGGGGGAAATCAGGTTAGAAAGAAGATTTTGGTTTGATTTCTGTTTAAGTTTAAAATCCTTAAGAGATATACCGGCAAAGATATAGAGGAGAACACAGATATTAGTATATGAATTTCAGGAAGACATACACATTTCAGATTTGACAGTATTTGACCATAAGTGAAATCAACATTCATTTGAACAATAGAGCCTATAAATAAAGTATACCATGAAAAGGAACAAGAACCTAGAATGGTAACCTGACAAAGTAACAACTACTGGTTGGATGGAAAAGCATGAAGTATTCAAGTTACTGGAAATTAATGCTCCAACAGTAAGAAAAAAAGCAAATAGAATGTGGCATTATGGAAGTTAAGGGGATAGGGAGTTTAATGAATGAGGAAATTGTCAAGTGTGTCAATGGTTGGAAGATGCAGTGAGAGTATGACTAAGTAGTATAAGGTTTAGAAATATAAAGGATACTATCAGCTGAATGTGAACAATTTCAGGTATATGGTAAAAGTAGAGGCAAGTTAGAACAGTTTGAAGAATGGAAAAATATGAGACAGTGGTAAAGGAAGATTTGCAGGCAATTCTTAAAAACTTTAGTACTTAATTTGCTTTGCCCCAACTACATATGAAATTTATTATATTAAATAATATTAAATAATTTTATCATATTAAATATTCAACATTCTACATAATTTTCCATATTTTAAGAAATGCAGTACATAAGCATAATGATTATCAGGTAGGCAAGATCAGATGCAATTTTTTCTTATCAAGCTTATTACTCTTACATCCCCCTACACATCCTTTCTTCTTTTTGTTTTATTGGGTACATTGTAATTTTACATCACATTGGGGTACAGAGTGTTATAAAATTACATGCACACACTCTTGTTGCCCTCCTTACCAGGTCTCCCCTCACCCTCATCCCACATGTCTTTGAGACTGGAATTGGTAATTTTGTTTACATTCATAACATTATTTTTATTATTACATTCTTTATTACTTTTTCCCCTCCCCCTTCCCTAATTACCCTCATTCACGCCCCTGGAGTGAACATCTATCTGATGTTTCCTTAATGCCAAATATCTCCCTAGCTTCCACATAAAGGAGAGAACATACATCATCTTGTTCTTTGGGACTAGGTATACTTAGCATAATATTCTTGAGTTCCATCTACTTTCCTGCAAATGGCGTAATTTTATTCTTCTTTATGGCTGAATAAAATTCCAAAAATTCTGCTGTGTGTATATACCAAAGTTTTGTCATCCATCCATCCACTGATGAACATTTAGGCTGGTTCCATAATTTGGCTATTGTAAATTGTGTTGCTATGAACATGGATATGCACATATGATTATAATATTCTGATTTCATTTATTTTGGGAAGATGCTCAAGAGCTTCCACCCTTACTATAAAAGGAGCTCAGGGTCCCAGCCTCTTTACATACATGTTGTATAAGTTACTGAAAGATATGTATTATGAAAGATATGTATTAAAATGTCCAATATGACTGATGATTTATCCAGGTCTCAACTTAGGTGTTAATTTTGTTTTAATTATCTTGAAGGTATACTATTAGGTGAATTCAAATTTTATATTCCTGTTAATTTAACCTGCTTTTACTGTTATAACATGTCTTTTTCCTCTGACATCATTTATGATTGAATGTCTTCCTTTTCTAATATCAGTATAGCCACATTAATATTCTTTTGGTTAGAGTTTGAAATTTATATTTCTTTCAATTTATATTTCTCATTATAATTAAAAAATTTTTATTCTAAACAATATGGTGATCTGTTTTTCCCTAGTATGCAAATTTTGTTTTAGCCAAAGGTTTAATATATAGTCTATAATTCTGTTATTTCCTCCTATTAACCCACTCTTTTTTTTTTTTTTTTTTTTTTTTTTTTTTTTTTTTTTTTTTTTTTTTTTTTTTT
>PVLC010007406.1:9566-33903 GCA_004027655.1 Graphiurus murinus | reverse complement strand
CCTCCCGAATGCTGGGATTACAAGCGTGCGCCACCACGCCCGGCAACCCACTCTTTATCATTTTTACCATTGCTCCCTCATGTGTTTGACGCTCCACTAATCATTGATATTAGTCTTGCTTTAAATATTCACTATCCATATTTAGCCATTTTTTACCATTTTTGGAGAAGTTCATTTATTCTTGTATGTATGTTTTCCATCCCAAATCATTTTTTTAGCCTACAAAAAATCTTTTACAATTTATATTGCTGTAGAGCTGCTGAGGATAAATTATCACAGTTTTTTGGATGATCTTTACCATATTTATTTCACCTTCCTTTTGGAGAAAACATTTTGCATGACTCTATGTTTACATACAATTGTAAGAAATAATGCAAAATAGTTTTTATACTTCTCATTTAGCTTACCCCAATGGTAACATGTTTTATAACTATATAACTATCACAATCAGGAAATGGACAATAAGACAACCATATTCAAATTTATGAATTTACATGCAATCATTTGTGCATGTGTATGTATATATTGGTCAAAGAAAGATTACAACATATATATTTCATGTTAGTAACACTAGAGTCATGATACAAAATAGTTTCACCACAAGAATCTACACTGCTATCTTTTCATTGTTATAGCTACTTCTCAACCTCTCTCCTTTTTGTTGGCTTCCAAAGAAGCTAGAAAAAGGAGAGCAACATAAACTAAAAGTAAGCTAAAGGTAAAACTAAGATAAGAGTAGAAAGAAATGATGTCACAATCCTCAAAAACAGAGAGAAAGTTGGTGAAACAATAAGGGTCTTTGGGAAAAAAAATCAATAAAATCGATAAACCATTAATGGTAGTAACCAAAGATAAAAACTAGAGAAAACACAGATAATCAGTAGCAGGAAAGAAACAAGAGAAGTCCCTGAAGATCTTAAAGCCCTTAAGTGGATAATAACCAGATATTATAAGCAACATTACAAACATAAATTCCACAATTTGAAAGAAAGAGAACGATTCCTTGAAAACCAGAAACTACCAAAACTTAACCAGGATGAAAAAAGAAAACATGAGTAGTCTTATGAGTACTCATGTTTAATGAGTAGACATTAAAGAAGTCAAATGCATAATTTAAAGTCTTCAGAAAAAGTAATCTCTAGGACAATGTGGTTTCACTGGGAAATTATAGAAAATATTTAGATATTCCTTCTATTTGTGTACAAATATCACATTGTGCTTATTTTTTTTCTCTTTTTGTGGTTTTAGGTTTCAAACACACAGCCTCATTTATGCTACGCAAGTGTTCTACCACTGAGTTATGTCCCCAGCCTATCACACAGGTTTGCTTCATGTTACTATATCATGTTTTCAAATCAGGTATGGTGGATATTCTAGTCAATATTATTTTAGGAAGTATGTATTTTATCTAAATTTTCAAATTCATGTATGTATAATTTTTTCATAGAATTACCTTATTATTCTATTAATGTTTTCAGGAACTGTATCAGCATTTTGATATCAGTAATTTTTTTTGTCAGTCCTGTTGGAGATTTGTCAGCTTTTTTTATTATTCATCTTCAAATTGTTTTTGTCTAATCAATTTCCTCTGACTTTAATTTTAATTTTAATGGATTTATGTTCTTATTTTGATATTTCCTTTTGCTTGCTGTGGATTTATGCTGCTAATTTCTTCATGTCAGTTTAAATTCTTTTCCATCACAGAAGCCAAAGACCCTACTGATCCTGAGTTGAGGAATCAACCCTTCTTCTATGACACTGTTACACTATATCTAAGAAGAAAGTAAAGAAACACATGAAAGAGTTGATTAATAATGGTTCAGAAAGTATTTATAAGTTCTCAAATCACATACTCCTTTCTCACTTTAAACACAATTCTACATGAGACATTCATTTCCAGCTTCCACCTGCATATTCTGCCTTCAATCTTGCTATAAACATATTATTTATATTAGGAGCTATTTGATACTGTTCAAAGTTTCTTCTTATAATATTGTGAAATTCTTCCAAAACCAAATTATGTCCAACATGAGTTTTTTCTGCATTACTTTCTCCTATTATTTCTATCTTTCTTCCTAATTGGAAGAGATGGCAACACTCCCTTATGTCTGGAATTCCAACACTCATTGTTCCACTAGAGGCTCTCAGTTCCTTATAGACAAGCTTTGCCATTTGCTGTATCATGTTCTACATCAGTTGATTGAATCACAAACAGTAAACACACTTGATAATGTATGTAGTCAGTGTGTTGTTAAATAATGTACTAGGTAAGATGATATGTCAGGGTTCTGGAGAAATAACTCTACTTTCTATCTATTCACATAATCTTCTGGTTATTTCTTCTTTAGCAGCCATCATACGGGGGTTTCCTTTCCTGGCTCTACCACTAAGCACCTTCAGGCTAGCATCCATCTTTCTAGTCCTAAAATTAATCCAGTGATGACTGTTCTTCTCTGGCAGTTTCAGGCTGGGAACTCTCACATTTCTTAACTACAAACTTAGCTGATACTGTTATTTCAATTAGTTCTGTTCTCTGTGCTCTCCAATGTAATAATTAATTTATCCAATATTATTTACAAATAAGGGGATATTCCTGAGCCAGGAATAATATCACTCTCAGATAAGATCAGGTTTTGTTTTCATAAGTGATTGTCTGGAGGTAAAGTGATAACAATTCTTTTTCTCAAATTTAAGAAATTATTCCAGCATGGGAAATTCAAATTCTAAAAGAGATGGTAGTAATACCATGGTAGACAGTGGAATTTATTACAAATACATCTTTCAAATACCTCACAAATCACACATTTTATACAATATCTTTTTTTTTTTTTGGTACTGGAGATTGAACCCAGTGGCATTCAACCTCTGAACTATACCTCTTTTTATTTTTTGAAACAGGGTCTCACTAGGTTGCTGAGATTCTTGCTAAGTTGCTGAGGCTGGTCTTGAACCTAGATATTCCTGTCTCAACCTCCTAAGTACAGGAATTACAGGTGTTTGCCACATTTTTTTTACTTTCCTGCCTAAAAGAGCAATTTGTTTTGATTAAAAATCCTTTTTAAGATTGAAATCTTCCCAAATCCCCTGGTAAATATTCAATTGCTTTATGTTTCGAGTGTTGCCTTATTTACTAAATCTGAAGCAAAATGTCATATGAAAGGCAAATGCTTAGCTAAAACTTTACTAAAAATCACAATTCCCCTAATATATAATACAGCATATTAATCTATGTTATGTTCACTGGAAGTACTTTTATACTTGTTGAATTGAACATGTGTATCCAAATGTCATCTAGGAGTGGACAGCTGCTGGGAATCAAAATCATATACTTCACTTAAATGAAAATGATTGACTTTTTCTTAGTCCGCCAATATTTTAGAAAAATACAGAATACTTTCCTAAAAAGATATGTATTTGTTTTGATGGAAAAGAACTTTCAGTTATTTCTTTCAGACTTTTGGAATTGTAAAGAGCCCTTTTGTGATAAGGAAATGGCAATTTAGCTCAAAGAAATAATAATAACCTCAAAGAAAGGAGTAAATTTACCACTTAGCTTGGTCTCCAAAATGTATGCACTTAACAGGTACCTTACATACCAGTTAATAGATATAATTTATAAATGACAAAAATTGCCCTTGTCTTCAGATCACTGATAAAAATTATAGTCTTTATAAACATAGCATATAATTTTGACTGAGAGGGAGTTCCTCCTTGTGTATATTTTCCGCAGGTTGCACCAACTCTAAACTCAATCATTTTTTAGTTGTGATGCTAAGTGTAATCGTCAGATACCCAAAATAATTTTTTTTGCAACTCAGAGCCATTAGTTTAACAGAGTTTACAATTGTGCAGTGGGTCATTTATCTGCAAACAATTTACTTTTTAGGTTCACTGTTGCTTTTCTTTGTTCTTTTCCTGCTTCCTTTGGGCTGAAGTGCTAACTATTCATGAAAGAAAGAGAAGGTTAAAAAATGGGGGAAATAAGTTAATACATGAATATTTTGCATTTGTTTCAAATCTCGAAAGTGGCAACCTGTATATTATTTCTAAAACCTAAAGTACCATGCAACAAATGAAATACATTTTAAACCTGGTTTTTTGTTGTTGTTTTTTTGGTGGTACTGGGGATTGAACTCAGGGGCATTCTACCTCCGAGCTATACCCCCAGCCCTAATTTTTATTCTTTATTTTGAATCCGGTCTCACTAAGTTGCGGAGTGCCTCACTAGGTAGCTGAGGCTGGCCATGAACCCAGATCCTCTGGTCTCAGCCTCCCAAATGCTAGGATTACAAGTGTGTGCCACCATGCCCGACTTAAACCTATTTTTCCAAACCATGACTTTTGCTCCCCTTTTTGCTTTTAAATAATCATGAAGATAAACCAGGTTCTGTGGCATATGCCCTTAATTCTAGTACTTGGGAGACTGAGGCAAGAGGAACATAAGTTCAAGTATATCATGCAATAACTTAGTAAGACCCTGTCTAAAAATAAAAATAAAAAGGACTGAAGTATATCTCTGTGTTATCGTACCCCTGAGTTTAATCCCCAGTTCTGCAAAATCATCATCATCATCATCATCATCATCATCATCATCATCATCATCATTACAATGATAACACATTTAGAAAGAAAACTAGGACAGAGTAGCCAAACTTACAAAAAAACATGGGGGAAAATAAATGAACTATCTCTTTCGGTTAAATTCAAAATTAATTCAAAGAATCACCCTTTAATTTTGCTTACTGGATATGCCAAGCATTTGAATTTAAAATGTTTCTCACCAATGTGGTATTGTAGAGATCAATCCCTATCAAAAGTAAAAGTGTTGCATCTATGAAGCAGCCAATTTGTTTTTCATAACTGTGATGTATGTGACAAATCAGAGATTGGTTTTTCATTTTTAAAGTCAGAGTCTGGATAGCCAGCTTCACTGGCTTTGTCATAGTACCCATAACATGCACACTTCTTATTGTAGCTTTGCAAATGCAGAGACGGCCCAATAACTCCTGCAGAGTTCAGTTGCACACGAGTAGAGATATATCCTTCTGGTCATTGAGTAACAGATCCCTTTGTCTATGCCAAGCATCCCCTCTTTAAACATAGGGTCACAGAATTTTACCAAAAATGAGGGACCAACATTTTAGATAATTCCATTACAATAGATACAACCAGAGAAGATTAGAAAAAGAAAGGACTGACCTTTCAGATCATGTGTTTCAACTTTCTTCATTTATGAATAGAAAACTAGGACCTATAGAAAAAAGGATAGTCCACAATAGAAAAAAAGTTAGAGATAGTGGTAAGACAATAACCTTGAATGTAGCCCAGAGCACTTTCACCTTTGTGAGCTCCCAAAGGACATTATGGCTTAAGCACTACTCATTCCAGGATTCTGCACCATCTTATTGTATACCTTTTTAAATAGTTCCTGTGTAAATAAACTTTCCCTAAATTTTCCTATTTTGAATGTGCTGCTTCTATTATGATGCTATGACTAGCTCCTAGTCATAGTAAAAATGTTCTGAGCTTAGCTTTTTCACCTCTAAAAGACAGGTGTAAACAATATCATCCTCACAGAGTTGAAATAAAAATCAAATGAGACAATGTTTGTAGATCACTTAACTGCATGACACATAGTAAGATCTCAATGAGAAAATTATCCTATTGTGATTTTATCGATTTTAAATAATAAATGGAATATACAAGATCAAAATGTAATGTATCCTCATATCCTTCATTGAAATCATCCCCAAATAGAAGCTACTGCTAATGCAAGAAGTCTCACAATATTAGCCTTTTATATGTTATATTATGAAATAATTGACTTAAAACAAAGTTTCATTTATGACATTTGATATTTTTGAAAGAATCAAGTTTCTTTGTAATAAAATAAGTATCATAAGATTCTGATGATATCAACATGACTATTATCTATTATACATAATACAAGGGGGATTGAAATATGTTAATTAGAATGTCAAACTTTTTTGCACTCTTTAGAAGTTTAATATGGACTATGTATATAACTACTGAATCCAGGTCTTTAATAAAAGATATTGATTTAAAACAAATTATTTTTTAATGAAAAGTTGACATGAATTTTACAGACTTGATTTGCATTTGTTCAACCTGAAACTTTTAATGATGGTTTCAAATGTGTAAATCTGCCCTCTATTCTTACGTGAACCTTCAAAACTAGGTTCAAAGAACACAGAGGTTCCCGTAGGGTGAACCAAAGATAGAATATGAGTTGGAAATAACTTACAGTTAGGGAAGAGTATTATGAAAATAGTGTGAATTAATTAATTTTGCTTATATCAGCATATCTGTCAGACCCAGCTTACAGAATGCCCAGGGCTGAAATAACATTGAGTTTCTGCCAATTATTTACTGGGTCAGAAGAGTATTTTCTGTTGAAGGAAGGGAACTTGAACCAGATATTTTTGTATTATAGAAATATATTTTTGCATAACTGAATTTGCTTCTTTAACAAACTTTGGTGTATACAGACAGAAACTAAGATACACAATGGTTGTTTTAATTTTTCATTTGCTTTCAAAATTACCTGTTATTTTTATAAAAATAATATCACTTCTTGCTTGGCCCTATCAAAACTCCATTTATATCTGACCAAAAGAATTTCCCATGAATCATATGGTGATTTGAATATGTTCATGTTTTATGTGTTTTTAGAGTATAATATAAATAACTGTCTCCATCACATAGTTTATGAGGATTAAATGAGATATATTTAGAAAAATCCACTCAAAAATCTTGGTTCTCTCCTTAGGAATATGTCTCTTTTCATGTTAGGATGTCAAGTATGCTTAAATAGAAGTAGATATATAAACAGGATTAAGCTATGAGAATTAAAGGTTGTATGATTTCAATATACTGTGACATAAATATCATATGGGCCATGATATATGTAATTCTGATGAAATGAACAACTATGTGAGAAAAGGTAAACTGTTTATATGTAAAGAAATAAATAGGAGAACATCAAGTGTATTGGGGGGATCTGAAAAAGGATAAGAAGGCATAGATTAAGAATTATTGAATTTAAGAATGTGTACTTACATTGACTTTTCTCTCACAGAAAAAAATGCTATCATAATACAGGAGTTATTGAAGATTAGAAATTATTTTGATTTTGTGAAGCATTTTGTGTTTAACCTGGCTTATTTCAGTCTATCTGAGGCCCAAATTCCTGAGAGTGGTCGGCTCTCCTTCTGGTATCTCATTTCAAAGTTTTATAGACCTCAGCCAGACAATGGCTGGATGCAGTAATTATTAGTAACATCTCTGAAAGTGCAGCTATTTCAAAAAGAAACAACTCTGCCTCATGAACTGATCTCTCATCATCTTCCTCATGTTCTCTCATAATTTCAAATGTTGGGGAATCAGCAGAGTTCACAAATACTGAAAATAAGGGGAAAAATTATGAATGTGGAAGCAAATATCTGGCTATAGTATTCTGTGGCTATGTGATCTTGGTAAGCTATTTCTGATCCTTATTATTAATTTCCTAAAGCATACAATGGAAATAATAATATTTCATATACGTTTTGTAAAAATGAATGCAGTCTTCAACTTAGTACCAGGCATAGAATAAATGATTTTTAAATGAATGCATTAAAATAATAAATTAAGCCAGATGTGATGGCGCACACCTGTACTTGGAAGGCTGAGACAGAAGTACCACTGGTTCGAGGACAGCTTCAAAAAGTAGTGAAACTTTCATCAATCTAGTGATATCTTGTTTCTAAATAAAAAATAAAATAGGGCTGGCGGTGTAGCTCAGAGGTAGAACATCTCTAGGCTCAACAATCCCAAGTACCACACACATACACAAAAAGGAAATAAGTTACACTAAAATTTGCTAGCCATTTTGTACATAATAGTGTTAACTAAGTGGTGTTGTAATATCAGACAAATGAATGAAAATATGAATAAAATTTTAAAAAACCTGCATGAAAGTCCCTAGTAATTTGTCATGGAGTACTATTTTTGTCCACTTCTTATTTTTGCCTTCCTTGCTTATCTACAAGAGAAGCCATTCCCAGTTCAGGAAATTCCCTTTTTTGTTATTTTGTGACTTTACCCAGCTTATCTTTACTAACCACATCTTAGACTCTTTGATTACCATTTTTCAAAATCTCTTTTAATTGATGCTCTAAAATATTTCACTGAATATGATTTAGTATTTTCTATTATACCTTATACATGCAGTTGACTATAAAAATTAAGGAAAAATAGCAATTAAGATAGCTACGTTACTCAAGGTTTATACGCTTAATCACAGTTTCCAAGGTAAGCATTTTATTGAAATTGTAAGGGGTAGGCAAACAGATGTCACTCATCTTCTAATGTTAATCTTAAGGCAAGTCCTAGGGCCTTACCGTATACATCAAATTTGCCATTTGTGAAACATATGCATCATATTTAGAAACATGTCTATGGACAATATTTTCATAATTATCATAGAATAAACATGCTTTTCGGGAGATTGGAGTACCAAAGACATCCTATCATGTTCATTTTATAACATTTATGAAGATAAATAAAATATATTAATCATAATGTGCATTGTGTTACTATGAAAAAATCCAACTTTTCTTAATTAAATTTTACTAATGTGCACACATTATTTTAAAAGAAGCTCCAATATTAAATCAGCAATCATTTCCACATTGGCCTGTTCTCTGTGTTATGCCTCAGGCTACTGCCAAAAGTCACACAGAGGTAACAGCTGTCACAGAAAGCTAAGGACTTGGGAAGACCACAACATCAGAGATTCCACCTTTTAGATGGATTGCCAAGTTAGACTAGGACACATGACTTAAACATTGGTGAGAAAAGAATGTCACACTTAACTTTGCAACTCACTGTTGAATATACACTTAAATCAAAAAGTTATCCAGTTTTTTAAATTAATATATAAAGCCACAGAGTACTATTCTTACACATAAAGTTGGTGCTATGTAATAAGGCTATTACAAGACTCAACTCTTGTTCACAGAATGACCTAATTTTCCAATTTAGAAAATCATCTCATATGTTGAGGAAATAAGAAAACCTGGTCAGTAAAATACAGACAGAGATGCCAAGGATCTAGTCAGTAAGTTGACAGACTACATCATGTACTATTCAGAAATTAAGTTTTCCTTTATATTAAAGAGCAGCCTGATCAATGTTGAGTTTCATTATGTTAACTCTTTTCTATAAACATCCCTAGCATTTAGATATGTGAATAACTTTGGTGGTTATACACAATACCTGCTATATCCTCTCTTCTCGTGTTCATCCACTTATTTGTCATAAGAGAAAAATAATTTTGCTCTATTCTATTCTAAAATTCACAGGAATAAGTTGTCAGAAATGAACATATAACAACTCATTAAAATTACTTGACAAACTTTTTTCTCCCAAAGACTCTGAAAATAAGAACATTTTCCTCAAGTTGATATTTAAAAGTCTTACTTTGGCAGAAAATATGTAATAAATCACCCTTTATAATATGTAAAACTGATACATACTTGACATGCAATATATAATAAGTAGTAATTATTTACTGCTGTTTCTCATAGTAGTTATTTCTTAAAAATTCTTATTTAACATATAAAGTAAAAAATATATTTTAATGATATATTCTTGGTAATGACATTAAATAAAGTCAAGACCAAATTCACTTAAGTCCGATATCTGTAGGGACTGCTCATGTCATGTGGCATTCGGCACTCACAGGCTCTGACCTTTCCTGGTCAAATATGACCCCTCCCCTCCAACCTAGGGAAGCCAGTGGGTGGGTCAAGGAAAGGCCTATCTCCCTCCCCCTCAGCTACCAGTGGGTGACCAGATCTGGTCCCATTGGCTCCCCCACCCCAGCTTCACCTCCCTACCTGACCTTCCCATATATTCTATTGTGTGTCCGAAGAAAGCTGAGTTCCTGTGGTGCTGCCTGACTGGCTGACTGGACTCCCGGCTCGGTGCTGGTTTTTGGGGGGCTTCCCCGACTCCCCAGGGTGGTGGGCCTGGTTACGACACTCTCTTGCTCAGCCCCGGTAACCAAGCGGCTGGCCCACTTTGCTCTACCCTGTGTGGCGTGGGACACAACATCAGTGGCGTGAGACGCTACAGATATCCTCCTGACCATACCATCCAATATGCATTGCTGTCTGATATTTAGCTCACTAAAGGAAGGAAAATTTGGGGAAATGTGGAAGTAAAGGAAAAACATGGAAGGAAATATAAATAGCCAAGTAATACTAATCAGTTTTTTTGATTCATTGGTCTTATAAACTGTTATAAACAGATCATTCCAAATGAGTAAAAGACTTAAAGACCTAAAACTGTGAACATTACTAGAAGAAAACAAAGATATTAGAAAGTATGTAGAGAAAAGAAAACCCTTATACATTACTGGTGGGAACATAAATTTGTATAGTCATTTTAGAAAATAGCACTGGAGGTCACACAAAAAAACTAAAAATAGAATTATCAATTCCATTTCTTTGTATATATCCAATACCCAATCAATTTAGTAAAGATATATCTATATTCCTATGTCTATTTCAGAATTCATTACTCACTATAGCCAAAATATAGAGGCAACATATGTATTCAAGAGTGGATAAAAGATAAATAAAATGTGGAATATATACACAGTAGAATACTCTATCACTCCCTTTTACAGTTTTTTTTTTTTTTTTTTAGAATTGAACTCAGGCACCCTCCACCACTGAGTTGCATCCCTAGCACATTATTATTTTTTATTTTAAAACAGGATCTTGATAAGTTGCAGAGGCTCGCCTTGAACATGTAATCATCCTGTCTTGGTCTCCCAAGTATTTACAGGGGTGAGCTACCACACCTGTCTCCACAGGCTTTAAAAAGAAATATTCTGTCATTTGTGAAAGGATGTATGAAACTACAAGACATTATGCTAAGTGAAATAAGCTAGATATACAGAGACAAATATGTCATTATCTCAAAATCATGTGCATGTACAAATATGTAACAAGGAATCCTACTAATATATATCATTATAATTCACTGTTTCAGTCAGTATTCTCACTGCTATGACCCCAATTAACCTGATGATGCTACCTTAGAGGAACAAAGATTTTTTTTAAGTGGGATTCTTTAATTTTTATTTTTTATTGGCACATTGTAATACATCTTTTTGAGGTACAAGCAGGTAGAGACATACATACACATATCTCTCATTTAACCTTTCTCCAATTCCTGTCCCATTGCTTCCCCCTCCCTCCTCCCTCCTTCTCTTGTTTAGTTTAGTGATTGCCTTTGATATGTTTGTGAATGTGCATCACATGCATTAGGGTTTTTCCCTCCTCCATCACCTTCAGTTAAGTCACCTTCTTTGCTCATCTAAGGTTTCTCCTTCTTTGTCTAGAGTCCCTCGATGTCCTACTTTCCCCCTAGCTTCTGACATATTAGGGAGACCATATGATTTTTTTACTTTTTGTGACTGACTAATCTCACCATAAAATTTTCCAGTTCCATCCATTTCCCTGCAAATGACATGATTTTTTTTTTCCCAAAGAGGTCCGCTTTCCGGGATGAGCAGCCTAAAGGCTGTCACGTGGAATTTTGATGTGGGCCAGTTTTATACTCTTTGGTTACAGAGTTGGTGGTATGGAAAATCATTGCATTGTTTTTCAAATCAGGTGCTTAGGATAGACAGCTTATCTTATTTAGAAAGCTAATAGCAGTTAACATTCCTTTTTACATACTGGTTTAGTTCCTGTTTGCCCCTTAGACCCTTAGTCAAAGAGGGCCAAGAGAACTTGCCTAAGACTTTTACCAAAAAATGGATACATGCTATTTCAATTCCCCACTGGTTTTTATTACTGAGTCAAATCATGGACTCATCATATAGAGGAAAGAAGTTATATTTTCCCCTAATAACTAGTACCTTGACTACATCTACTCTTTTTCTGATATAAGCTACTAGGCAATTTATGATGCAGGGCCCCACAGTTATAATAAGGGACCTATGTGGCAATAGTCAGGATAGTCAGCCAGGGAGATCCAGAAAATGGTGACTAATACTCAATTGTCGGACTTGTGACAGCACCTTTTTTAAGGTTGTTTTTAACCAAAGCTAAGCTTTTCCTAATAACTCCTGATTTATTAGCCTAAAAACAGCATGTTTTCTAAGGTCATGCACAATCTCCTTGTTTTATGAACAGCAAATATAACCTCTTTTATTTTGTAAGATCACTTTAGCAAAGGAATCTATCTGTTCCTCCAAATGGGAGATGAAGTTTTAAATGCCCTAGGTCAGCATCTATTTGGGAAATGACATGATTTTGTTCTTCTTTATGGCTGAGTAAAATTCCATTGTGTACATATCCCATAGTTTTGTAATCCATTCATCTGTTGATGGACATCTTGACTGGTTCCATAGTTTGGCAATTTTGAATTGTGCAACTATAAACAGATACACATGCATTGGTCTGATAGTTTGGTTTCCATTCTTTTGAGTAGATACCCAGAAGTGGTATTGCTGAATAATATGGTAGGTTCATTCCCATTCATCTGAAGATCCTCCATACTATTTTCCAAAGTGGTTGCACTAATCTGCAATCCCACTAACAATGTATTAGGGTTCCCACTTCTCCACAACCTCACCAGCATTTGTTGTTGTTTGTGTGTGTGTTTTTTTTTTCAGATACCCTCTAAGATAATTTTTTATTGGTTCTTTGGATGACCGCCATTCTAAATGGTGTTAGGTGAAATCTCAGGATAGTTTTGATTTGCATCTCTCTGATTGCTAATAATGTTGAACATTTCCTTATACATTTATTGGCCATTTGTATTTCTTCTTTTGTGAAGTGTCTATTTAGATCCTTTGCTCATTTTTGATTGGGTTATTTGTTTTCTTAGCAGTAAGTTTCTTGAGTTCTCTGTATATTCTAGATATTAGTCCTCTATCAGAGGAGTAGCTGGCAAAAATTTTCTCCCATTCTGTGGGCTCTCTGTTGAGGTTCTTGATAGTTTCCTTTGCTGCAGAGAAGAAGTTCTTCAGTTTAATCGGGTCTTGTTGAGAAAGTTTTTACTTGTGCCTATGTGTTGAAATGTTGGACTTATGCTCTCTTCAAGAAGCTGCAAAGTCTCTGGCCTGACTTCCAGGTCTCTGATCCATCTTGAATTGACTCTTGTGCAAGGTGAGAAAATGGGACTTATTTCCATTTTTCTGCATATGGTTAACCAGTTTTGCCAACACCATTTGTTGAAGTGGCCTTTTTTTTCCCAATGTGTTTTTTACTCCTTTGTCAAAAATCAATTGACTGTAAGTATGTGGGTTTGTTTCTGAGTCTTCTATTCTGCTCCATTGGTCTATGTATCTGTTTTTGTGGCAATATCATGCTGTTTTTATTACTTTGAGTTTGTAGTATTATTTGAAGTCAGGTATTGTGATGCCTCCTGCATGGTTCTTGTTGTTAATAACTACTTTGTCTATTCTGGGCTTTTTGTTGAGGAACAAATATTTATTTACTCACAGTTCCGGAAATTTCAAGGGTTCAGTTTATGTTAAGCCAGGTTAAATCTGCGGAGCTCAGAGCGTGGTGTGGGGAACAGAGAAAGATAATTCAAGGGCTCTACTTCTACATCATGGAGCCCAAAAGCAAGAGAGAGTGAGAAAGGGTTATGGAGACATTTATATGGTACCAAAGACCACACCCCCAATGATCTCCTTTTTTAGCAACCATGCCCAACCTCCAACATGGCTGCCTTATTTATGTATGAGGTTAGGGGGACATTCTATATTGAAACCACCATTAAACAAAAAATTTTGTAAAAGCATAGAAAAATATAATTTAATAAAGAATCTAGAGCCAGGCATCGTGGCGCACACTTGTAATCCCAGTACTTGCGAGGCTGAGACGGGAGGATCTGGGTTCACAGCCAGCCTCACCTGCCTAGTGAGGCACTCTGCAACATAGTGTTAGAGATAACTTTTCATAACATTAAGAAAAAGGCACGTGTTCAAAAATTGCTTGGCAATGCAATTTTACTTTTTTGCAAAAAAGAGTGCCCCTGATGTAGGACAGAAGGAATAAAATTTAGGCAGAAAGGAGACATTGGGAGGGAAAGGAAAAATATAGTTTTAAAATCTGGAGAGTTCTAGCTGACCCCACCCTATAGGGTGTGCTCAAAATCTTCGGAGAAAAGTCTAAGTGGGCCACACCTTTTTAATCCCCTGAATCCCAGCCCCCACCAGACATTCAGGGCAAAGGTCAGACCCATCTTGAAACACCCATCTTGAAACCTGAGGAAGAGGAGGGCCCAATTTGGACTGCCTACCTGTCTTCCACCTATACCTGAAGAAGGAGGAGGTCCAGACTTCTTCTGTGCCTACCCCTCTTGAAAGCGCATAAAAGAAGGAATTTTACCACTCCTTGCTCTCTTACCCGCATGCACCTGTCTGGCCAGGAAGATGTCCGCTCACCTGTTTTTTTTCCCCTTTCCCTCTTTTCCTAAATAAATTCCTACTTTTTGTTCCTAAATGGCACGTGTTAAAATTCTTTTTATCACGGATGCCAAGGACCCACAAGTGGGACGGGGTTATCCCACAACACCCCCACATATACAAGAGAGAGCACACCTGAGGAAGAACCTGGTGGGTCTTATATCCCTAATGCAAAGCCTCTCCTGCTCCTGCGCTGAACTCCTATTGGTGGGAGTTACAGCTTCACATTCTTCCAGGTCAGCTACAGGGGAAGTTGGGGGAGGGTCAGCACCTACAATCTCTTGAGATGCTAATTTTGTGAAGGAATCCAAGTATTACAAGATGGCAAATTACAAGGTGGCAAATTACAAGATGGCTGTTAAAATCAAATTACTCCTTTGACAGAAAAGATACAATTATTTTCTCACAATAGTGAGACCCTGTTTCAAAATAAAGAATAAAAAATAGGACTGGTGTTGTAGCTCAGAGATAGAATGCCCCTGAGTTCAATCCCCAGGACTGCAAAAAAAAAAAAAAAAAAAAGAAAAAAAGAAAAAAATAAAAGAAAATCTAAAATAGTCAAACTCATATTCAAAGAGTAAAAAGGTAGTTACCAGAGTCTTGAGGGGAGAAGGATGGATGGGGAAAGTAAAGATGTTGATCAAAGACTACAGTTTCAGTCAGACTGGAGGAATAAGTTTTAGTGATCTATTGTGCTACATGGTGATTGCAGTTAATAATAATGTATTTTATATTTCAAAATTGCTAATTTTTAAGGTTCTCACCACAGAAGATAATAAATTGTTGACATGATAGATGTGCTAATTAGCTAGATTGAATCTTTCTATAATATTACATAAATCAAAGGATCACACTGTACCCTATAAATACACACAATTATTATTTGTGAGTTAAAAATTTTTTAAAAATCATGCCAATAACTAAAACAAAAATATTTCCTTCTCATTGTTCCTACCATAAAGCATTCTGTTATGCCAATGACACCACTAAATATTGAAACAGCATGTATCCATTTTTTGGTAAAAGTCTTAGGCAAGTTGTCCTGGTCCTCTTTGACTAAAGGTCCCAGGGGCAAACAGGAACTAAATCAGTATGTAAAAAGGAATGTTAACTGCTATTAGCTTTCTAAATAAGATAAGCTGTGTGTCCTAAGCACCTGATTTGTAAAACAATGCAATGATTTTCTATACCCCCAACTCTGTAACCAAAGGGTATAAAACTGGCCTACACCAAAGTTTCAGGCAACAGCCTTTAGGCTGCTTGTCCAGGCCAGCCAGCTGCCTGGCCGGTAAATAAAGTGACCTCTTCAGCAAAATGGAGTCTGGTGTGTCTCTGTGGGTCACCTCGCAACGATATAAATAATTTCACAGATATAAGGGATCTGTGTACTCATACTCAGAAAAGTACAAAGTTGTAAAAATAATAGAGGAAATCAAAGTAAATGAAATTGAGGACATATTCAAAAAAAATTAATTTGCTTATTCCCAAAGAATTCTCCCATTGTCTCCTCCATCTCTTGTCCTACTACTTCCCAGACTCATTGGGAAGCAGACATCAAATTGTTATCTGTACTATAAATCAAAGAAATTATGGCTATACAGCCTTCTGTAAGATGACCCAGGAACTTAACTGTTAAAAGTTCCAGACAACTGATTCACAGTTGGAAGCTGCATGCATAATGTCTCAAGAAGAAATCCCTCAAGGAGGTGTGAGGGAGGGGCAAGGAGACCTGACTACCAGGCCTGCTATGTCAGCAAAATTGGCCTCAGCAATCACTGGAGTGTTAAGAGCTGCATCCAAAGTATCTCCATAACTTTGTTGTATTCCTTTAATTACAAACATACAAAATTTAGGCACTAGGATCATGAGGAACAGCAGGAAAATAAGAATTTACAAGTCATGTTTACCATATGATATGAAATCATACACACTGAAATGATGTCACAATGTAGCTAAGTGGCAGGTAAGCTCACATTTTAACTTCTTTATTTGGATAATTTATGACAAATATCAAGATGACTCTCATCTAAGGCAGCATGCATTTAGAGCTAATGATAACTGTTAAGCTATCTCAGAAAAACAACATATAAGCCTATTATAATCCATATTTAAAAGTATATGTTACTTTTTTACATGTTTATAACACTAGGTTAGAATTCTTAATCTAGAGGATTCTCTCACCATCTATAGAGTACCAGAATTATAATGAGTTAGTTCAAGTCTAGGGAATCCTATTAGTTTTGTCCTGGGCAACTCATGAAAAAAAGTATGCCAAAATCACAGTTGTTTTGGACCAAACATTTACAATTGGAAAAAGATCAAAGTCAACACCTTGAATAGAGCCCAGAATCTGATTGATAACTGATCTGGATATAATTCACAGGTGTTTCATGCTCCATGCTCTTGGCCTTTCCATCTGTTCTACATCATTCTGATTTTGAATAGTTAGTATTTCAGTCAGTTCATGCTAATCCGATGTTCTAAATTGAACACTGGGATCATAGGACCAAATTATATGGCTTAAATGAACAAGACTAATATATCCAGGGAATACATGACCATGTGGATATGTGTGCAAATCACTGAGGCAGAATTTGTCTTGGAATTTCATTTTTTTTACATTTTTACTCTATAGTGTCCTGAATATAAACAACAATAATTTTCAATCATGCCATCATAAAACCTTGCATTTGGACATAGATTACAGAAACTTTAGTCTATGACCACTAAACAGTAAGAGCTAACTGTGCCTGAACCCAGACCCAATTGCAAAGCTTAAACATCATGTTTTAGAACATAAAGGTAAGTTAGATATTAGTAAAGAATAAGAAGGTGGGAAAAGAAAGCACACATATTCAAACCTATATAATATATATGCAAAATAAAAGGTAATTGTCAATGTTGATCACCAATGCATCATAGTAGTTTAAAAGAAAGAAAAAGGATATCACGTGAGGCTGGGTAAAGCTAAGATGAAGATAGAGTTTATGTTAGCGGTTACATTTAACATGATCTTCAATGTAGGATTATACTTTTAAAGAGGTGGTGAATTTTTAAAAGACAGAATTATGAAAATGGCAATCTACTCTGAGGAAATAACACAAATACACACACATCAAAATATCAATCTACAAAGAAATAGAGGTGTAGAGTCATAGTTCATTTTAAATAGAACAGAGAAAGTATTAGGGAGAATCCAGAGGTACAATAGCTGCTCAGTTTGAATTTAAGTCACTAAACACCAAATAAAAAAAAAAAAAGTGACTAAAATCTATAGGCAATAGTGTGGGGAATAATTGAAGTTTATAGAGCAGTATACTGACACTATTAGACCTGCTTTTTGGAAAGACATAATTAATTCTAGGGGAAATAATTAAGAGGAATAAGAGATTATACAGGAAATTATGTATGTGAATATGCAAGAGGCTTTCAATGATTTTGAGGACATAGTACAGGTTTAAGGCATAGGTAATGACAGAAAAGGAGAAAAAAGAACAATATGAAGTCAGAATTTAACGATTTTGCATACTTAATTGGAGGATGAAAGGAGAGGTACAAAGGGATTAAGATATGAAGGGGCAATGAACCACCACCTCTGGTCTTGACACATAGCTGCTTACTGAGTTACTTCTGACAGTAGAAATTGATAATTTTGCCAAATATATTCCAAAATTCTGAACTAGGGCAGGCCCTAGAAAGAAAGCAGAAAGCAAAGTGTTATGCTATTTTCCCACCATATGCACACACAAATACGTGTACATATGTGCACATGTACACACATACAAACCCACACACAGACTTCTTCAGGCTAGCGGAAAGAGAGAGATATTTAGAAGTTGTCAGGGAATAAAAAATCAAAGACATACTGATATGGAATAATTTTTGAGTAGTTGTAATAACCACAAAAAAGCTTTAACTAAAAATGTTTGGAAATATAATTGAAGGAGATAAAGATACTTATGTTCCAGATAATATGATATTGTACACATGTCAATGTGAATAAAAATGTTCAATGGAGATTATTTCACTAAATTATTATTATCAGGTTGAGTATGCCAAAATGCTCAGACGTTTATTTCTTTTCAGTATTTATGAAAATTGCACGACTTTAATGCTGATAGGACAAGTATATAAATATTATGTGCAATAAATTACATAAACTTCTGAAATCCTAACAGTTGAACCTACCTACCTCTGTCTCTCTAATTCTATGTTTAAGGGTGAAAGAATAATTATTTCTTTACCAGAATTTGGTCATGAATATGAGATTATTTTGGTGAAATGTAATGTTTTATTTTTTCTGGAGTTTAATGAACTACTTGTACATTCTAGAAAAAAACTATAAGGACATAGGGGGTTGGAGTTCTAAAAGACATCAATGTCAGATATTTAAATTAATTTATAGAGACAAATGGATTAATTCACCCTAAGAGTGGAGAGGAAAGGAAGATGAGTTCAGAGGTCAGAACATTTGCTTGAGAAGATACATCAGAGTAAAAGCTGTAGGAAACTGAAAGAAAATTACCTTTAATCTTGAATCTGTAATTGTTATCAAATGTATCTGACTTGGTTTTCTAGAATTTGGTGACAAAAATGCAATTTGGGTGTATTTTGATTGACATGCCAAAATATGTTCTGGCTATTTGGACAACACTACTTGGTATCAGCAGTCATCAAGAGGAAATCATGCAAAAGAGGGCATGTTCTGACTGAACAGTTACAGGGTGTATCTGTAGGCATCTTTCTGCCTCTCACACTGAATCATTCTCATGCAATAAGTCCAAATCTCAGTCTTACAATTAATGTTCTATCTGAGTGAGTAGTTCACAGGTAATAGTCCAATGAGCAGAATATCAAGTTGGAATACTACTGTACTCAACTGTAGAAGACAAAATTAAAACAGGTATACATAATTTAAGAATTAGTGATCTCATAAGTCAAATATCCTTAATACCAGTACATGTATGTACGTGTGTGTGTATTTATACTCTTATAAATCACAGAAGATTTAGTATCAACTCAAGGATGTGGGGTTAAAGTGCAATTCACATGGGAAGAGGACCTCTATATAAAAAAAGAAAAATACAGGCAGATCTTGTGGCAAGAAAGATACAGTAACTTTTAGACAAAAGGATTGTTTGAACTAAAGGAAGAGGAAGCAATGAAAGGGGCATTTCTCTATTCATTTAGCAGTAGGGCTATAGCAGTAAACAAAGCAAATTTCATGTTATAAGAGATTTGCTTGGGAGGCTGAGAAAGGCGGATCACAAGTTCAAGGTCAGCACTAGCAACTTAGTAAGGCTCTCAGCAAACTTAGTGAGACACTGTTTCTAAATTAAAAAAAAAATAGTGCTAAGGTTGTATCTCAGAAGTAGAAAACCTCTGGGTTCAATATCTAATATCACACAAAAAGAGTTTTGCATTTGGGGGTGGGGAGCCACATGACAAACAAAAGTACAAGAGCCAAGTAAAATTTGGTATGTTAGATGGGATGGTCAGGGAAAGTATCAGTATAAGATAATCTAGATGTAATGAAAGAGGAAGCCATATAAACATCTGTGGGGAAAAGAAGGTGTTTATCCTAGACAATGGAAAAATTAAGAAGTGTAAACAAAGGCCCTGAGTTAAGAACATGCTTGAAATAGTCAAGAAATATCAAAAAGGCCCATGAACCTGGAAGAAGGTGAGTCGGGAGATGGGGTGGAATATCTTAGAATGTCAGCCAAAGAGCAGATAAGGTTAATCTTGCAGGCCTAGTTTAAGAATTGGAATTTTGTTTAAAAACTGATGAGATGATATTAGATACACATAAACTAATGTATTGTTTAGAAGAAACTCTGGCTATTACGTGTATATCATACTGAAGAAGGAGAGGGTAAAACTGGAAGCATTAAAACAAGTTCAGATGCTACTGTAGTTTCCCATGTGAGGGTGGTTGTGGATTGGACTACAATGAGATAATGAGTGAGGTATCTTAGAAATATGGTTCTTAAATTATGGTCCCCAGGCCAACAATACCTGCATCACTTAAAAATTTGTACAAATACAAATTATTAGGCCTTGACACACCAACTGAATCACAGACTCTGGGAGTGGAGCCCAGCAATCTTTGTTTTCAGCCCTACTAGTGATTACACTGAATGCTAAATTTTGAAAACTGTCATAGAAGCAAATGTTCCCCTAGGCCTGATATGGGTCCTGAATATCTAAGTATATTAATTTCTGTATATATATATATATATATATATATATATATATATATATGTACTGTCAAAAACATCTGCCTTAGAAACTGAGAGTTATTTATTCAATGAGAACATTTGAAGCAATGAGAAAAAGGAAAAATAACTCAAATATGGGGTGTGTAACCCAAGTGCACATTGTTTCACTAAATAAAGACTGAACATCTTGTAAATTCACGCCACATTCTGATTCATTTATAATACTATATCTTGCTATTTATTCCAAGCTTTAATTTAAATTACCAACACTCTTTCATGCAAAAATATAGTTGAATTTAATGATCTCATTATCAGTGATAAACAATTACTTTGCAGATTTTCAGACAAGCCATGTCTCCAATTTTTAAAGATATTTTTTAACCAATGATGGGCATCTACATTAACAAAACCTGAAAACCTCAATCAACATGAGTTGTATATAATGAATAGGTGCCACAATCTACAATGTAAAACTGAGAAGTGACAAAAAACCCTGAATATTTTGAATAGGTATTTTGGGCTGAAAGCATATTCAGTCACAACAGAGACTTGAAAAGAAGATTCTAGAAAGCAAACTACCAAAAATAAATCCACTGGGGAAAGCCTCCCCGATTTGATGGCCCACATTTCCACTTCTGATTATATCATAAAATATATTTTAGAGAATTCCTTTGCTGGAGGTAAAATTTGAAGAAACAGAATTAAAATGATTAATCTTAACATAAAACTTATTTTAACACACACACGTATTAGTATGCATATGCATCTGGATATGACTAAACATACTCTGCTTACTGGAGTTAAACAGGTTAAGATTCAACTATAAACCCAGTGTATTAAAGAATGACTTATATTACTATGTATTCTCAGGAACAGGCTGATTTTGCTTCAGAACTACAAACTAAGTGAAAGTGCTCAGAGTATAGGATAAACTCTCTTTATTAATATGCAATGTATATTCACAGTGTATCTAGAAGAAACATTTCATTACACACACACATATATATAATTTAATTTTCCCAAGACAAAATCCAATTGATATATGTATTATCTCACTTGGTCTTCCTTTCTGTTATTAATATCCATTACTTCCTTTTACTGCTATTGTACACCAGACTCTCATCTATATTTTACAGGATTCTCTCATATTATCTATTTTCAAACATTGTTTCAAGACACATCCCAAATATAGTGAAGGGTACAAAGTAGAGAGGAGAGCACCAATCTGACACTAGAAGCCATGTTTAACCTACCTGCAGCTGATAGAAATTGACCAATAAATGTGAACTCCCTTATGTCATGTCCACTCCTAAAAATTATATTATAGCAGAAAATCATCTTGAAAAATCTCTAGAATCACCACATTCAATGTCTCCCAGCTATTACCATACTTTACAATGATTTTGTTTTGATTTTCTGAAAAAAATTTAAAATTTCCTATAATGTAACACATTAAACAGTCTTCTCTAGAATTAGACATGTTACATACACTTTATCTTTACATCAAAATGTTATATGTTGGGATATATACATAATGAAATTTATCTCTTATTCTCCACTCAAACTCTCCTAATAACTATCCATTAAACATACACAAAGTTATGTCCCTCAGCTTCTCCACTCATGTTTCTTATGTGATTAGTAATTGGCATTATTAATATACTTTATATTATGCCTTGTGTTCTATATAAAGGAATTTTTTTTTTTTTGTGGTACTACGGATTGAACCCAGAGGCATTCTACCTTTGATCTACATTCTCAGCCCAATTTTATTTCTTATTTGGAAATAGGGTCTCACTAAGTTAATGAGAATCTCATTACTTGTTGAAGCTGTCTTTGAACCTCTGATCCTCCCATCTCAGCCTCCCAAGTACTGGTATTACAAGCCTGTGCCACCATGCCTGGCATATGAAAAGGAATTTAAAGGGAGGTGAAGCCTATTAACTGAGAACCTTCTGTGAATCACATGGAGATATTGCCACAAAATATTGTTAAAATATTAACATCTTCATTTCACAAATGAGGAAATTTAGATTCAGACAATATACTTGCCAATATCTCACAAAGTTACTTGTCCATTATCATAGTGCCAGAAAGTCATAGAATTATAATGTGATTTTAGGCCTGAGAGTACAATCTCCGGGCTCTTCCTCTTTTCAATTATTTTCAAACATTATGTATTTACATACTTTTAAGAGCAATAACCATCCCTATTAATTTTTGGTATATGTATCAACCTTGTACATAAAATAAACGCAAGCATTTATTATAATACAACTGTAGATAAAATCAATTGATGAAAGAATCTAGTATTTTGCACAGTACATCTAGTAAGTGAATAATGATAATATAAAGCAGTAAACATTAAATGCCAAGAGAAGTACAACCATTACATTAAAGAGATGGAAAGGGAGATTGAAATTAATTTTAACCCAGAGAACAGGTCAGATATACTGGAAACACTGTTGATATCTCATTCAGGTAGGTTTTTTTTTACCAAAGATAACTCTGTGCACCCATGCTCCAGTTTCTACACACTTTGCTTCCTAAAAGCTAACTCCTGGGATTTTCTGTATGTAATTCTTGGGCACCAAAGTGGAAGTTCTCGATGTGCTATCCGTTGAAGTGTTACATACCCCACCTCTATAGAGGGGGCATTAGCCATTGAGTGAATGCTATAAGTGAATGAAAATTCAGTCTCTTTATTCCAAGAAAAGATAAACTTTCTTGGGTTTATTGCACTCCCATGATCTTTGTAATTTCAGGTAGAGATATATCCTTCCTTGATGTCTTCCCTTTATCTTGATTTCTCAAGTTTATTACTGAATATAGAGAAAACAGTGCATCTAGAATAACACAGATTAGTTTTGGTAAGAAAGCAAAAGTCTAAGCCGGGTGTGGTGGCGCACGCTTGTAATCCCAGCATTCGGGAGGCTGAGACCTGAGGATCCGGGTTCGCGGCCAGCCTCAGCTACCTAGTGAGGCACTCCGCAACTTAGTGAGACCCGGTTTCAAAATAAAGAATAAAAAATAGGGCTGGGGGTGTAGCTTGGAGGTAGAATGCCCCTGAGTTCAATCCCCAGTACCGCAAAAAAAAAAAAAAAAAAAAAAAAAAAGAAAGCAAAAGTTGAATCATAGTTTGCCTTGTTCATAGTTTTGTTGTACTGGGGATGGAACCCAAGAACATTCTACTTCCGAGCTACATCCCCACATCCCCAGCCTTAATTTTTAAATCTTGAAACAGGGTCTTACCACCACACTCAGCATGTTTACAGTGATAGGTAGTTGGAACATGGGAAATTTTTAATGAGGTCATAAAATTTTCATTCAGTGGACCAAAGGAAGACATGCAAAATATTTTCCTGTGTGTATTGGATAAGGTGAGTAGTTTTCTATATTTCTGCCACACTGCATTTGGCTCAGCTATATTCTAATTGTTCTTAAGAATATTTCCTGTTTCTATATGATTTTTGACAACTCTCTTGATTCTGTAAACCTGAGATATTTTCTTTTCCCAGTCATTTGTGCAAACCTTTTCTATATAAAGACATTTAATTTTTTTTTTTTTTTTTTTTTTTTTTTTTTTTTTTTTTTTTTTTTTTTTTTTTTTTTTTTT